>JAMPIV010010525.1:210000-287500 GCA_024509875.1 Oreohelix idahoensis | reverse complement strand
AGGTTGCAATAACCTGTCAGATTACTGTAGGCTCTTTTCCATTATACGTCACATATGTCTAAGTATTTATATATAGATTAACTATTCTGGCTCATACGTTTGCTTTCATACATATAACATAACGTTCTCATCATTGAGACGTAGGATGGAAATTTAACTTTATACTCTAACACTGAGTCCTTTTTGGCGTTTAAAACCACAAATCGTCTGATGGTTTGTAACCTCGAACTTCAGACAAATAGAAAGAAACAAATGCCTGCTGAGTACATTTGTTCGCCGCAAACTAACAGGCCCATTGTCATGCGCTCCACCCACCAATGTTAACCTCTCAGAAGAATTCAATTCCCAAGCACACAGTGTAACTCAGGGAATATGATGAAAACTCACCAATATCCTTCTGGGTGTTAACTTGGAAATTGCGTCTGGAGTGCGTGAATAGTGATTTGCCCGATAATTTTTGTAAAAAAGGTACATAAATCTCACAAGATAATATGTTACACTGGAGGCACATATGATGTAGTCATCACTTATCACTGCTCCAGTCGGAGTCTACAGTCGTTCTGATGTCGGGTTTCCCGCACGACTAGTCAGAAAAAATCATCAGCCCTTGCTGCAGTGGTTCATGAATATACTATTTTCCTATGTTGAGGTTGCCAGCCTCATATATAACCACTAGCAAGAAAACATGTTAAATTCACATTTGTAATAGAAATGTTCACAACTTACCCCAAATTTTTGGGAATACACAATCTCCTTGCGCAGATTTCAGATGGACACGAGTAATTTCGGTGCACATGCTCTCGAATAAATTTCGTCTGAGAAATTCCTCTTATGACGGTGTTCTATGAATCACTTGGCCTGGGAAACTAGTAATTCCTTTTCGACGGGTGTTCTGTGATACACTTGGTCTGGGATATTATTTCTCTTATGACTGATGATCCAAATACTGTCGATCTGTCACTTTTGATTTAGGAATTCTAGATCCAAACCTTCTCTTCCTGGCTGTTGGGAGTTGCTCTTATGAAGTTGCGAAGCTGTCTGTTCTGTGTTTCTGAGGTCACTAGATTATATCTGTCATTCTCATTTGAATCACAGATGGTGTTTCCGCCGAATGTTCCAATAGAATTATGTTTATTTCGGCATCTCAAATCAAACCAATCAAATCTCTCTAGCACTGTTTGGGTGGGGACGTTTTTTAATTCCAAATATCCCCTCGCGTGTTTTAATATTAAATTTAAAATTCCACGCGTGACCTCTTTATAATAAGACGTAATATTATTCCGTCTGCACCTATCTGCCTCCCACAATATTGTGACCATGTTTTCCTAGCGTAATGTCTTCCGCCAAGATGTCTACCCCGACAGGTTATCCAATTATCGCCTTTTTCTGCGTGTCTGCGCCAGACAGATGTCTGGTCAGACAATGTTGTCTTCTTTCATCGTACGCACAATACAAGCTTGTGTCAACACGGTCATCATATTTTCACTAGGGTCAAATGTTGGACCGACACGTTTCAAAGGGTGTTCATACTGAAAGAAAGAGATAAGCGGGTGACCGGTCTAATTACCTGGTATTGTTACGATAATACCACAGTTCACCTGGCGGAACGTAAATACATCTGATGAGTGGTAAACAAGATAAAGACAGTCCTATAGCAAATACTTCCGTAGGAGAGTTGAGTGTTAGACACTTTCCTCTAGATTCAGCATAGAGAGAACAAATATTGCATGAAATATGCCACATAATAATGAATGAAAGGTCAAAAATTATGCCAAATAAAAGCGATGAGTGAGAGGAAGAGAAAAATGAAGAAAAAAGATGATACTGACGGAGTGGACGTGAGATTACACAACATACCGTATCGTCACAACGCCATGGCTAAATCTGCTTGTACTTTTACTGGAGCCAAATATTTTCCATTATTAATGACCTCATGCAGTCATAACTGGCTAATGAGAATGATGCACCCTTGATGTGATAGCCCTCGGCTGGATTTTATTTTTGCCTCATGATCATTTTGGCGTGTTAATTTCTTGTCTGAATATAAGAACTTCTTTTTGCCCTGTTTTTGTTTCCATGTTTCTACGGCATACAGCAATGAAGGGTTTGGATATTGCTATCTGCCTCATGTTGTTGAATGTAGCTTTGGCCAGTCCTACTCTCCTCTTTATTTATGTTTCACATCTGCCATTCTCAGTTATTACGGACTTAAGATATTGTGACGGTATTGCCTCCCCTGCTTTGCAGTAGTGGTCTAGCAGTGGCCAAAACTCAAGAGTATCTATTATATGCTTCAATGGAGTCTATCTTTACACAAGATTACTCTTGGCAGAAATGTAGATAGAAGAGTAGTAAAGCTTCTATCACTGTCACGAAGTGGTTTTAATTTTATAGAGTGTGCCTGAATGAAAGCAAGACCCTAGTATGAGAAAGTCTGAGAAGATAGAATTTAGATGGAAAATGACATGCCTGTGGACAGGTGAGACTATTGGCTCAAGAGATAGACCCAGGATTTGAATCTCCCCCTGCCGCTTCGTGACTAAAAAAAATGGCTATAGTCTCCCCACCTCTGACTGCCTTGAAACACAAGGAGATAAGGTGTATAATTACGACCACAAACACCACTATACAGACAACATAGAGTAAGTATAGTAAAGAATAGAAGCTGATCCAGTAAATAATATATGTATATATTTATTTACATACAAGAAAAAAACATAAAATGGCATCATACGTCATCAAGTCAGTCGATAGCGTGCACTGTTGCACGGCCTGGAAAACAAGTAACAATTAAATTGAGAGACACTCAACAAAAAAAAAACCCCAAATCACATTCACTCTTCCTGTCACCCTGCTGAGGAACAATAAAAATGGTTAGTGATTTAAACCAAATCTACTTTGGTGGGGCTGTCAACTTTTAGCCTCCACTCTCTAACACTAATAAATTTCTGTCTTAGTCCTGGTGACTCTTCCTCAACGAACGGCTACACAGCTTGTTACTAGTTAGGCAATAGGCGCCGATAACTACACCACAAGAAATGCTACAATTAATAGACTTGGTTTTTTTCGAACGCAGACTCAGTGTCTATCCGTCCAATGGATACTGAACAGACCCTACTGGTCCTGTCTATTTTCTCCCTCCTTCTCTATCTTTCTCTCTTGATCTCAGTGTCTCTCTAACACTCGAGGGCTGATGATGCGGCGTCTCCGTTACTCTCTTCTCTTGATTTCTATCAGGACCTAGGTATGGTAACCCTGTCACCTGTTCCTGATTTTGGTGATGACGATGCTCGGATATCAAGCATGAGGGACTTGATTAACTGTAGACAAAACTTCTCTGCTGCTGAATAGCTTCCCTCTTTTAACCCGCTCCGGAGTTAGAGGAAAAAACCACAGCCTTGATTTCAGGCTGTACAAAATGAAACTAGTCTCCCGGCCACCTGCCGTTGCTAGAGACTATAATAGCGATGCTCTCGGCTGTATGTTAAATAAACCTCGGTCCAGCTGAAGCATAGGGACTTCACTGCCAGAGACCATAGGGTAATTTTCTTTTGCTCCTGACGATACTCGAGTACACTGACCCTGAGATATGTCTTTTGCCGTGGATAATTTTATTTGACAAAATTATGCTCCCCACTGTTTCCGCCGTGACTCGCTGAAATTAAAAGAAACAGCGACTCATGTACACCCACTCTAAAATCGCTTATCTCTAACATATACGATACATAAAATAATTCTATACACGTGTCTCTTCATTCTCACTTCTTCTCCCCTTTCTCTCGTTCTTCACAACAATACATAAAATACCACTATCCCACGTGGCCTCTACATCCCCCCTCCTTCTACTAAATTCTGCCAGGTAAAACAAACAATAGCCCAGACACGTCTGACATGTTACATGGCCGTTACGCATGGCCGATCACGTGTTCAAACTTGACAAAAATAGGGAAATCCTTTTACCCATTAACACAGGAGTTTCCCCGGCTTACTCTTATTAAATTAAATCTCGCTATAGGAATAGTTTCCTCCCCTAAGCAGTATAATTCATTTACAACGTAAATCTGAACCCTCCGACAATATTTCTCACATTTTTTAAGGCTCAGAAAAATTAACGAACACACCAGGGATTTCCCCATAAATTTACATTAGAAAATATACAGGAATAAATGGTGGTTTTACATAACATCCTACAAATATGGCACACGTGTTTCTCACAACTTCACACACTCCTATCTATTGCCAAAATCATAGAAAGAATAAGCACACTGTTGCATTACGTCGTTCTTCAAAAATAGTAATTAATGGCGCTATCGTTTATTTTAAAACTGAAAAGTTAATCTTTACCTAAGGGCGAATTTCTCAAAGAACCCTCTAATGAATAAAACGATAATACGATAAAATCTTACATACCAATTCATCGCTGGTTTTTCCCACAGTGGAGAACGATAAATTACGTAGTCTGACGGCTGGCACTTATTTTCCATAGAGACCGAATCCCCGTTTTCTGTCCCATATATACAAGAGCAACCGCCCACGCGGATTTCCCTTCCTACGCAAATCCCGGACCAATGGGAGCGCTAGAAAAATTAGTACTATCAACCCACGCAAACCCCGCGTGCTTCCGGCCGCGTGCTTCCGGCCTCGTCATATCGCGTGCCGGAAATGGCGATTATTTCCGTAAACAACGAACTTTACGGGAATCGCGAAAAATCAGAAGAAAGTAAAACTGATGCTAGAATAAAATAAACCTACCATCATAAACGAACCCATTTAATTTATCTACTAAAAAAAAAATACCAACCACGATATATATTCAAATGAGAAGAAAAAAAATGGTGGAAAAGCGGGCCCGAAAATAGCGATTTCCGTAAACAACGGAAAATCGCGTGATCAGAAGAAAATAAAACTGGTGAAAATTCAAAATAAAAGAACAGGATCGGGCCGGTTGAAAGTCAGAATTACAGTGCCACATCACATAAGTCCCCCCTTTCAAGTACGGGAACCGTGCTAAATCACTGAAATCTCTGGGTTTCATACTGGTCCGCATCTAGATCTACATCTCGATCTAATCACTGTCATAATTAGCATTATCATCCAGGCCCATCTCCATATCCTTGAAAATCTCTGCAAGCACTTAATTTCGAGGGTCACGCCTGGTGATTTCCTCCTGGCGACTGCAACCTGACTGGTCGCCCTTCCTCCTCCCTCTCATGTGTTTCCTTCGCCCACGAATTTTCCTGGCGGCGCGTGGTAAATACTGATTACCAGATGGTGCGACCTCCCAGTGTTTTGAAACAGTCTGACTGTCTTGGCCAGACATCGCCGTAACAGGGCGTAACTGTTTGCGGTTGACTGAAGAACCGTGCACATGTTCCTTCTTGTCAGTATTTCCCTCCCTTGAGAGATGTAATACCATCGGGGGCCTAATTCCCGACGACAAAGAAGATACTTCCGAAGTAAGAGGCGTCACCACTGTTTGACCTTTAGGCTGAACAGGGCTGACAGGCGAATACGCCTCTGTAAATAACATTCCACTGTCTTTAGAGGCGTCTCCCCTCCTCATTGCAAGACGAGGATGTTTGAGCTCCCGTGGGGCTCCGTGAATTTGGGGCTTTCCCCTTTCACTTTGCTGGCCTGCAGGAGGCCCTCTTGCATTAGCAAGAATCGGTGTGGTTGGGTTTCTCAAAACTATGTATGGGCTTCCCAGGATGAAATCATGAGCTGGCTGTGCCATTACAGCTGCCTTAATGGTGCCAGACACAAACTTGCATTTCACCTCAATATTGGCTACGGGCAGACGCTGTGAGATACCTCTTCTCAAAACGCCACCAATCTCAACTATTTCTCCGGTCCACTGCCCTGGTTTCACCAAATGACGAGCGATGATACTGGGGTAAGTAAGCCCGCTGTCAAACAAACACGTAGTGGCTGTCCCATTCACTACGGCTGGTCCACTGTTAGAGAACAACTTCTCTGCCTGGACTGGTTCCCATTTATTCCCTTTAGTCCATCTCACCGGTCTTAAACAAGCTGCATGGTGAGCTGGGGGTTTGTTCATACACCGAGATGTCCAGTGGGAAGTGGTTCTACAATTCTGACAATACCTCTCATGATCTCCTCTGTTCCTAGCGGGTTCCTGAGAGGTTGTTGTCGGTGCTCGGTTATGCTGCTGGGGGCGCAAGTTATAACCAAAATGAGGCTCCTTGCGAGAAGGCCCTGGTTGCTGATGAGCTGGGGACGTAGCCGGCTGCGATGATGAAGCTCCTTTGTCTGGGGCTGGCAGGTCTGGGTTTTTCCGTTTCTGTCCCAGTACTTCGGCCTGTGCTGTCTGGTACCTTTCGGCGAACACGATAATCTGATCAAGTTGCTGGGCTCCCTGCTCTGCCAGATATCGCCTCAAGTCGGGGGACATGTTTGCCTTAACTTGTTCACACAGAACTAACTCCTCCAACCCTTCAAAAGTCTTCGCCAGTCCTGACAGTTCCCTCCACCGGGTTAGGTAATTTCTCACCCGCTCTGCAAACTGTGCGAAACTCTCTCCCTTCTCCGGCCTGCTCTCCCTGAACATGGTTTGGCATTTACGTGGAGTCCACTGAAATCTTTGCAATAAAGCGTTTCGCAGTGCCTCAAAGTTGTTCTGGTCATCTAGGAGCATCTTGCTGTAGACTTCATACGCATGACCTTTGAGGTATTGTGATAATTTTAGACACCACAAACTCTCATCCAACCCGTATGCCTTTGCCATCCTTTGAAATTTCTCCAAGAACACGTCAATCTTTTCATTCCCGTTAGGGAACGAGTCAAATGGGAAGCTCATGGCTGCCATCCGGGGCCCTCCGTTTCCTGAGGTGTCTGTCGCTCCTGCTCTGGGTGAATCTCCATTAGCTGAACTGCCCTCCGAAGCTCGGTACTGCAGTTCCAGAGAACGCAGGGCAAGTTCAAGCTGTCTCTCTGCTGCCTTCTCCTTCTCCTGGGCTTCCATTTTCCGAAGTTCCATCTCAGCCTGTCTCTCCTTCTCCTGGGCTTCCAATTTCCGAAGTTCCATCTCGGCCTGCCTCTCCGCTGCTTTTGCGGTGGCTATCCTTTCCTCTTTCGCTGCTTCTGCGGCGGCTGCCCTGTCCTCTTTCTCTTTCTCCCGCTGAATATGCCTATCATTTTCCCTTATCAGGTAGGCCTTAGTCTCCTCCTTATCCATTCCCATGTCCTGAGCAGCTTCTCGCCAGGCAGCTCGTAACTTGGCCATATCCGCCATCTTACCTGTAAACTGCTGTAAGTTCACAACTGACAGAAAATGACAGAAAGGAGAACAAAAGGAAGGAACTACCTGTTATGTAATAGGAAGTGTTCCTCCTATAACCGATGTCCCAAAAACGCGAACTCAGACTAGCGTCAAGTCTGAACAATAACCTGAGAAAAAAATTTAGTTAAGAAGCTACCAAAAACTAAATTACCTTCCTGTTAAAGAAAAATATGTCGGTATGCCATCAATTACCTCTTAGTCATATAAATCAAAAATACCACAAAAATCTACTAGACTGTAACCTGTGGAAAAACTTATACTGGATCAGTTCTAATAGCTCAAGTCTAGGGGATATTTAAAGAAATTCTATTCTCAGAAACTTCCTAGAGACAATCTATGAATGTAGATCACAGACTTGATCTCAACAGAATGACCCACCGGACGATTGCCGCCCACTTGTCACGAAGTGGTTTTAATTTTATAGAATGTGCCTGAATGAAAGCAAGACCCTAGTATGAGAAAGTCTGAGAAGATAGAATTTAGATGGAAAATGACATGCCTGTGGACAGGTGAGACTATTGGCTCAAGAGATAGACCCATGATTTGAATCTCCCCCTGCCGCTTCGTGACTAAAAAAAATGGCTATAGTCTCCTCACCTCTGACTGCCTTGAAACACAAGGAGATAAGGTGTATAATTACGACCACAAACACCACTATACAGACAACATAGAGTAAGTATAGTAAAGAATAGAAGCTGATCCAGTAAATAATATATGTATATATTTATTTACATACAAGAAAAAAACATAAAATGGTATCATACGTCATCAAGTCAGTCGATAGCGTGCACTGTTGCACGGCCTGGAAAACAAGTAACAATTAAATTGAGAGACACTCAACCAAAAAAAACCCCAAATCACATTCACTCTTCCTGTCACCCTGCTGAGGAACAATAAAAATGGTTAGTGATTTAAACCAAATCTACTTTGGTGGGGCTGTCAACTTTTAGCCTCCACTCTCTAACACTAATACATTTCTGTCTTAGTCCTGGTGACTCTTCCTCAACGAACGGCTACACAGCTTGTTACTAGTTAGGCAATAGGCGCCGATAACTACACCACAAGAAATGCTACAATTAATAGACTTGGTTTTTTTCGAACGCAGACTCAGTGTCTATCCGTCCAATGGATACTGAACAGACCCTACTGGTCCTGTCTATTTTCTCCCCCCTTCTCTATCTTTCTCTCTTGATCTCAGTGTCTCTCTAACACTCGAGGGCTGATGATGCGGCGTCTCCGTTACTCTCTTCTCTTGATTTCTATCAGGACCTAGGTATGGTAACCCTGTCACCTGTTCCTGATTTTGGTGATGACGATGTTCGGATATCAAGCATGAGGGACTTGATTAACTGTAGACAAAACTTCTCTGCTGCTGAATAGCTTCCCTCTTTTAACCCGCTCCGGAGTTAGAGGAAAAAACCACAGCCTTGATTTCAGGCTGTACAAAATGAAACTAGTCTCCCGGCCACCTGCCGTTGCTAGAGACTATAATAGCGATGCTCTCGGCTGTATGTTAAATAAACCTCGGTCCAGCTGAAGCATAGGGACTTCACTGCCAGAGACCATAGGGTAATTTTCTTTTGCTCCTGACGATACTCGAGTACACTGACCCTGAGATATGTCTTTTGCCGTGGATAATTTTATTTGACAAAATTATGCTCCCCACTGTTTCCGCCGTGACTCGCTGAAATTAAAAGAAACAGCGACTCATGTACACCCACTCTAAAATCGCTTATCTCTAACATATACGATACATAAAATAATTCTATACACGTGTCTCTTCATTCTCACTTCTTCTCCCCTTTCTCTCGTTCTTCACAACAATACATAAAATACCACTATCCCACGTGGCCTCTACATCCCCCCTCCTTCTACTAAAATCTGCCAGGTAAAACAAACAATAGCCCAGACCCGTCTGACATGTTACATGGCCGTTACGCATGGCCGATCACGTGTTCAAACTTGACAAAAATAGGGAAATCCTTTTACCCATTAACACAGGAGTTTCCCCGGCTTACTCTTATTAAATTAAATCTCGCTATAGGAATAGTTTCCTCCCCTAAGCAGTATAATTCATTTACAAAGTAAATCTGAACCCTCCGACAATATTTCTCACATTTTTAAGGCTCAGAAAAATTAACGAACACACCAGGGATTTCCCCATAAATTTACATTAGAAAATATACAGGAATAAATGGTGGTTTTACATAACATCCTACAAATATGGCACACGTGTTTCTCACAACTTCACACACTCCTATCTATTGCCAAAATCATAGAAAGAATAAGCACACTGTTGCATTACGTCGTTCTTCAAAAATAGTAATTAATGGCGCTATCGTTTATTTTAAAACTGAAAAGTTAATCTTTACCTAAGGGCGAATTTCTCAAAGAACCCTCTAATGAATAAAACGATAATACGATAAAATCTTACATACCAATTCATCGCTGGTTTTTCCCACAGTGGAGAACGATAAATTACGTAGTCTGACGGCTGGCACTTATTTTCCATAGAGACCGAATCCCCGTTTTCTGTCCCATATATACAAGAGCAACCGCCCACGCGGATTTCCCTTCCTACGCAAATCCCGGACCAATGGGAGCGCTAGAAAAATTAGTACTATCAACCCACGCAAACCCCGCGTGCTTCCGGCCGCGTGCTTCCGGCCTCGTCATATCGCGTGCCGGAAATGGCGATTATTTCCGTAAACAACGAACTTTACGGGAATCGCGAAAAATCAGAAGAAAGTAAAACTGATGCTAGAATAAAATAAACCTACCATCATAAACGAACCCATTTAATTTATCTACTCAAAAAAAAATACCAACCACGATATATATTCAAATGAGAAGAAAAAAAATGGTGGAAAAGCGGGCCCGAAAATAGCGATTTCCGTAAACAACGGAAAATCGCGTGATCAGAAGAAAATAAAACTGGTAAAAATTCAAAATAAAAGAACAGGATCGGGCCGGTTGAAAGTCAGAATTACAGTGCCACATCACAATCACATCGGAGTCTTCACAAGATATTCAGATAAGCGAAAACAATGCTGGCTGTTGCTGAGAACGTTAATTCTGTAATCTGCCGACAACGTTTGTGAAGGATTTAAGCACTTATTACTTACAGCTCGTTTAAGCCCCCACCCCTGATTTACTCAGTGGAATTCTATTATTTTAGTAGTAATTTGACTGTTACAATGATTAAATCGAAGTTAAATTTGTAACATTACAAAAAATAAAATTTAATAATCACTTTAGGTTTTAACAGTTGGAAAATAATTAGAATAGTTATGGATCAAGAAAAATTATCATCACAGTCTTTAGTGAATGTGGGGTATTACAAGAAGTTCAAGTCGCAGCATATATTTGAACTTAGCTGCCAATGATGGCTCTGCTCTTTCTTATGGGTTGCTTCTTTTCACTCTGCTCGCGCTCGTCTCTGATCAAGGTTGTCGGGGTTAGCTCGTTTCCCAGAAATGTCAAGGACAGTCTACCACGTGCGTCCTTCGTCTTAAAGCTTAGGCCACGGTTCCCTTCTTGTTCAAGAGATAGTACTTTCTGCTGGTACCACCAATAACTATGATAGAAGAATAGAAACGAAAGCTCGTCTGAGTATTGCGTTTTCCAACCTATAGTTATGGATTCCTATCTTCCCACACCACCATCCCATTTACTCAGACTTTACCCTCGATGAGAATTAAATTTAATACCTCGGGATAAAACGTTTTTTACATTTAAGTAGAATAGCTTTCATAGTTACTTTATATTCAAATGAAACGGTCAATAATACAGATAGAATTTGTTTACATATACATCTCCATTAAATGAATGTTTCCACATAGACATTTACATTGGTTTAAAGCTTGAAAACGTACATTAATTTTAAAGTGACTATGTTTATAGGGACATTTACACTGCTTTGATAATGTAAGTATTAAACTTAGAATGTACATCATTTCTTTCATCATTCCCTCCCTGCTCCATAGGGAACCTAGAACTGCTTTATGCTTTTAGTACTCTTTACGAAACTATCAATAAAGCAATCACCAGCCAGTGCAGTGGTGGTTTATGAATTATCATTCTATATGCTGAGGTTGCCAGCCTTAAATGACTTTGACACCCAATAGCGAGTTTCACACATTAAACGTCACATGGTTATATATATATATATATATATATATATATATATATATATAGTAATAAAACACAGAATTGAAAATGCACTACTTACGCCAACGTTGGCTACAGACTTGTTGCTCAGATGAAGAAAATAGACGAGTCGGTCTCTTATATGCGTCTGGAGTGTCTTTAATTTGACAATAGATTCCCTCTCTGACTCCGTGTGTGTATTCAATTTCCTAGTCCTGGTGGTCCTTATTAAAATGTAGAGATTTCCTGTGCTTTGTAAGTCCTATTTGGTTCTCCAATAAAAGGTCCGTTTAACAAAAAGGGATTTAGAATCTAGTCTTCACTCTGGCGAGGTCTGATGTTATCTTGGCGAGCGTGAAATTCACTGTGAAATAAAACTGCGAAAATGGTCAGACTAAATGCCCTGCCTTCCAACGCCTTCGTTTGTTATGATCTATCAAAAACTCCAATCATATTCAAACAGAGGTCAACTCTCCCATATATGGTAGTATGATGTCCGATGCCCTTGTGTACAAACTTACAGACAGATCGGGGAACTCACATGACAACATGTGCAAGCTGTAATACTTGTTACTTTAATAGAAAGTAATGTTGTCACCACACATAGTTTTCGTTGTCCTTATTAATGTTCCATCCATATTCGTTTACACGAACAAATCATAAGAATATGAAAATAAAATTGCAGTTAAGCTGAATATGAAATGCGATAAATTTAAACTTCTGACACAGAAACATAATCACTCACGTTATTAAAGCAAAAACAATGTCAGGGACACAATGTACAAATTCCCGATACAGGGCCGGTCTTAGCCGTTACGCGGACCGATCTGAACCTTTTTGGTGGGACCCCTGGACTGTGATTATTTCAAATTAGATATCGGTAATCTGGGCTTTTACAGTGACTTATAAATAGGACCGCATCTATATTTATTAGCTATTTTTTAAGAAAAAGCGTGTTAAAACAATAAAGAAACATTGCTTGCTGTTTGTTCCGCCATTTTGTTTTTCAACACATTGTTGAATGTAAGTTTTTTGCTTGTCAAATTCTGTGGATAACATTGCACGCCTGTTGACTCTTTCTTGGAACATATTTGACCTATGATAATATTTGATCAATTTTAATTTGGCAACGATTTTTTTCTCCTATGCCAGTGACTGGAATAGTCGAAAAAATGCGCAGAGCAAGTATATTTAAAAAAAAAAAGAAAAGAATTTCAGGATGATTTCTAAAGTTATGTGTAAAGTATGAAAAAGGATTATTTGGCTTCAATGCTTGCATTTCCTCGACCAGCTTAATGACTATCCAAATCTGCTAACCTTACAGACTTGACACGTTCGCTTGTCTCAAGGAACATGATACCTGTTAGCACATTTTCTAAATCTGCAGCATGTTTTGTAAATCCTTCTTTGGAATTTGCCGCAATTACTGAAATTTACTTAATTCGTAAACTGCATACGTAGTAACATGATCTTAACTTAAAAGTGAAGTTAGCATTCGACAAAATACCATTTAGTTTGAAAGTACAGTTGATGGACTTTGAAGTAGGTCGTCTGGTGGAGATACAAACTGGATGTACAAGTAAATTCTCCACTCATGCATTTAACATTTTAACGATTACGTGAAATCCTTACTCTAATGGTATCAATCAAAATTGCTTAACTGTAAGACTTTTCTTTACTCAAATGTTTTTAATTCAACGTTGTTTGTTACGAATAAATTGAAACTGCAGTTCTGTATCGTCTGGTATTGCTCGGTAATCAAGGGGGCAAGTATGAATAAATATCTCCATCTTATATGTATTTAGCTAGAGAAGCATCACTCCACATGATAGACTTTGCGTGTCATTAGTTTACATCTGATGAAAAACACAAATGAATGAAACGACACCAGGAATATTAGAGCCGGCACCAGGACATGCAGAAAAAAAGAGCAAACACAATTATTTCCCCTCAGGCTTGAGCAGGTTACTTGCCCATTACTTTACTAAAAGGACACATTTAACTAGTTTGGAATGTAAAACCAAAAGGATACAGAATTAACAAAATGTCTAACTCACTAGCATAACTCAAGATAATCCATTAGCCATATACATCTGCGGCAAGTTCGCAGTAGGAAATCAATTACCAATTTATCAAGCGGACACATCACATAAGCAGCCTGGAGGGCCAATCATTCACATTTTCCTATCACAGTTCTTCTGCCTCATTTCAACAACTAAACGTTATGGGTACATAATAATTGATGATGCGCGACTCAAAACCGTCAGTTGACAGTTGGAAGCTACTGTAGCCGGGACAATTGATGTTTTTTTTATACGGGACATTTGTTAAGTGTTTTTGTTCTGACGTTCAGGCGTCTGCTTGCTACTTCCTGCCAGACAAATGATTTATATTTCATCCCGGATTACCTGGCCCGATTGGTCTGCTTCTTTCTTTCTTTCGTTTGTTCTTTCTTTCTTTCATTCCGTGTTTCTTTTATATTTATCTTCCTCACTGTGTGTCTTTCCTGCCATGTTTTGTATTCTTTCGTCCTTTTTTCTTTATTTTTTTCTGTCTGTACGTTTTGTCCGTGTCTAATTCTTTCTATCTTCAGCCTGTTCTTTTTATATTCTCTGCCGCCCTTTATTTCTTCACTTCTTTCTGTCACTTCTTCATTCCTTTCATCCGCTTTTTTTTCTTATCTATTTCGGTTCTTTCCTTTCTCCTTCTTCCTTTTCTCATTCTTTTACTCAGAACTGTTATCGTAACCTTGAACTTGTGCAGTTAACTTACATTTCTAATCTCCACTTCCTAACACAGAATGTTCGTAATAAAAATAGAGTTTTTATCAATTCACCCCCCCCCCCCCCCCCCCCCCCCCCGCCCCCCCCCCCCCCCTGCCCACCCTCTCACGGGATTTACTCCCCTTGCTCTGCAGTGCTGGTCCAACAGTGACCAAACTTCTTAGTATCTACAGAGGTTGTTCAAAGGTATCTATAGAGGTTGTTTAAAGGTATCTACAGAGGTTGTTCAAAGGTATCTATAGAGGTTGTTTAAAGGTATCTATAGAGGTTGTTCAAAGGTATCTACAGAGGTTGTTCAAAGGTATCTATAGAGGTTGTTCAAAGGTATCTATAGAGTTTGTTCAAAGGTATCTATAGAGGTTGTTCATAGGTATCTACAGAGATTGTTCAAAGGTATCTACAGAGATTGTTCAAAGGTATCTGTTAAGGTTAAAAAGGGATTTGATACTTTGTATCTGGGTTGGTCACAGTAAATTAAGGGTTGCATCGCTTGTGGACTTGATTAACGGTGAATCGGGTTAACAAATATATGATAGAGGTCAGAAGTCAGATAGCGTCATGAGCGCTGTTCTGTATTGTAGAACTGTGAAGAGTTCTCACGGCTTATCCGTGGAAGGGACTGAGCGGTGGTGAACTGCGAAGTCCCGTGACTGATTAGGCGGGAGATTTTTGTGACCGCTAAGGAGTTGGGTTCTGGGTTGGACAGAGTGAAGTCAACCCTGGTATTTTTCCAAGTGTGTGTTCCCGACGAGTGTTTTTTCAATGTGTGTCTCGGTGGAGACTTTTTGAACAGGCCTGTATCTGAATATTCTTCCTGCATATGTATTCTTCCATGTGTTAGATTATTGGAGGATGGTATTTATTAATATTTATGACTGCAGTGGATGCAGCTTATGAGTGAGTTTGCTATTGGGCACGTTCTATGAGAAGTGCACCACTAGTCTACAATTAGGCGCTATGAAGAGTCTGAGAGGTAAAGACATTACTTTGTAGGCCATAGACATTTTTGTAATGGAGCTATTATGAAGGCCAGGATTTTGTACAGGCCGTATTTGATATAACTGCCGAGGGAAGATTAATGGAGCTATTATGATGTTATTATGAAGGCAGTCCTTGAGGGATCTAGCTATTGTGCACGTTCGATGAGGAGTGCACCATTATTCTGTAATTGAGCTCTAGGAAGAAGACATTTAAGAGTCGGAGACTTGTCGACTTTATAAGGCCATATTTATAACTGCGGTGAAGGCAGTCTTTGAGGGATTTTGCTATTGTGCACGTCTGATGAGGAGTGCACCACGATTTATTATTGGGCCTTAAGAAGGGATAGCTGACGATGATTATTCAACTGCCGGGGAGCAACCTTTGTGGAGAAGGGGAGACGTAGTCTTTTGAGGAAAATCGCTATGGTCATCTTCAATAGGAAGTGCACCATTATGCTATAAGTTATGAGGCCATATCTATAACTGCGGTGAGCGCAGTTCTTTAGGAACATGGTGTACGTGCATTTATATGAGGTGTGCGCCACTGGGCGCTGTACTTAAGTTCTGTGGAGTGTGGGAGCTTCATGAATAACTTTATTCAATATCATGTACTATGCTGTATTTCATCTGTGTCGTCGTCTGTGTTGTAACGTAAATAAACTATGCTTTAATCGTTACCAGTCGTTCAACGATACATGAATCCAATGTGTGTCACTGTGATGGATGAATGTACCAGTACACACCTACTCTGTTCATTCTAGGCATAGTGACAGCAGTAACCAATATTTATAAATAGCTCTGAGGGGCGTGGCCTATATAAGGAGAACCCATTTACGCATTTACCACTGGAAGCAATCTTTATTTATCAGTTATGGTTTTCAGTAAAGTTGGAATTTGGAACCCATTTACGCCATTATCTCTGGATAACACAATGGCGTTAACATATCATTGAACAATATCAATAAAGAGACGATACACTTTAGTCAGCATTATCAGAGGTGGCGTCCAATCATCAACAGTCCTTATTATCAACATTCTGTAATAACAGTTATGACGTTATCAGTGGTAGTTTCCAGTCATTGAGGGTGTGGTACCCAATACAGAAGAAGTTAATGCACAAAGGAGACAAAACAGCATTAACATACTTGTTACGACTATTATCAGTAATGCCCCAGTATGAATTAGCGTTATTAACATACTTGGTGGCCAAGACTGGTTTTATCTTCTGTTCCAGTCATTTTTGGAGTTTAAAAACCCGCAAAGTTCGCGTTGAAAGGAAGCTCATGATTTCACGTAGTAATATTGTTTCTACCAGACCTTGACCTGTTTTCAGTGTGCCCTGTGTGTGGCGTAAGCATTAAAAAGTTATCTCATCGGCAACAGTAGTGAGCCCTGTGTGGGCGGGGCTTCGATTGAGAACCAAGTTCAGCTTTAACTGTGTTATGTCGTCCTCTATGCCTGCGGGTCAGTCTGCATATGACAGTGTTAATGATTGGACTAGTGTCTTTTAGGAAAGAATAACTATGACAGTCATCTATGTAAAGTATGCTTATTTCCAGCCTAAATGAGTCGTCAGTGACATATTTCAAGCCTTGTTGACATCTGCATTGCTTACATCCAGTTTGGTGTCGCACGTGACCTATAATCGGTGACACGGATGTGTCTAATGTATACATGCTTCCTATGACATATTTGCAGCATTCACGTTTCCTATTGCATGCTGTGCCAATTACCAGAGGTGACAGTTGACGAATCAAGTGCCAGAAGTGACAGTTAACGACGAGTCCAGTGCTGTTCCTGGAACTTTGAACAAGGGAGTGTGCTTATGGTGTGTTGTCTGATGCACATCAGTGGTAACAAAAGAACGGAACTGTTTTCTACTTACAAGATGAGTGATTTTTATGTGAAAACTGTGTCTCTGTATGATGTTGTCAAGCCTTCTAGTTATTATTATGTATGCTATTGAGTATTTCATGTTGATAGCGTATTATTGTGATATTTAATGCATACTAGATTGATGGCTATGTAACTTAATCTTATTAGAATTATAAGTGGTCTATAAATTTTGTACACTCAGTGATTGAATCACCATGGATTGTGAAATGGGTCCAGACGATATGACGCCTGTGTTGCATTATTTATTTGAAGCAGGTAAATGTCGTGATAAATTCCGAGGCACAGCACTTGAGAAATACGTCCTGAGTGGTTTTTTGTTTAGTGCGATAAAAGCATTATCGAGTTTTGCTAACGATAACTTCTGGTCAGGTCGTCGATTGATCATGGCTAGAGATTTGGCGGAGGTGTTATATTACATACGTTCGTTTGTGTACAATTGTACTCAGGATAGACACAAATATATCCATAGGGTTTTACATAATGTAATCTGCAACAACATGCAGAATGACAACAAAAAAGAATTAGAAAAGAAGGAGCGGAGGAAGAACAACAAACACAGTGCTCTACAACAAAGAGAAAATTGTTTGCAGGATATTGATGAAAGGAATAAGTTACAATAGACAATGACTAAACTCACAAGTGATTTACAGAAATCAAACTTGGAGCTTGATAGTGTAAAGACAGCATTGGAATCTGCGTGCAGTAGAGTAAAAGACTTTGAAACACAGATTGCACATAATCAAGGCGAAATTAGTAATCTCAAGCAGGAGATTGAAAATAAGAGAGAAATGTGTGAGAAATTAAAAATTCAAGCCAAGAAATATGAACACTTATGTAATGAAACACTTACTGACTTATTGAGTGACAATGATATTCTCAGTCACCAACTGAAAGAGAAGAATAATGTATCTTCCGAGAAGATTAATGAGTTGAAGCAACAAGCTGCGAAAGTTGAGGGGCTTCAGGCTCAGGTGGCCCTACTTCAGCCACAGATAGAAGAGGTGCAAAAGAAGAGATTAATAAAATTGGAACCACAGAGGAGAACAATTAAAGAAAAGGATGATAGGGAGAATTTGGAGGAGTTAACGGTGCAGAGAAGGAAAATGATTAAGATTGAGAGGTTACTTAGAGAAGAGAGATGCAAAGTTATAACATGTGATAACTTAAACAAAAAGCTAAACCAAGAGATTACTGAATTGAGAAGAAGAGTGAATGGTTTAGTGGATGTGGTTTTAGGCATCAAAGATTTATCTACTGCTAATGTTGACAATAGTAGACAGAAGGTTGTTAATAAACAAGCAAAGAGCCCGCCCTATACACTCTTTGCGAATTCGAAAATGGAACATGATGGACTTAAATCTCGGCGTGGCAGATATAATTTCCCACGTACGGAAGACGCTACGTTGAAGATTAATGGCTATTGGCGTCAGACCAGCAAAGATACTTCATGTGTAATATCTAATTCTGGTAATAAATATAACAAACATCATGTTGGTAACCATAAGGATTTGATGAGTTCCACTGCTTGTCATACACAATATAGGCAGTGTGATACAGCAGATAAGCATGTTAACACAGAAAAGAATAACAACAGTTCTGGTAAAAGAGATAACCATAATATTAGACAGTACCAGGGAAGCCCATTAAATGGTAGTTTTTCCAGACAGTCTAACAGATCTCAAAAGATTGATTCTGAAGAGTTGAGAAATTATGGTAGGAATAGTTACATTAAAGATTACAAACCTGGTAATAATTGTTCTAGGAGTCAACAAGATTCATTTACTAGATATTTCTATCCTAGAAGATATGTTAAGCATAACAATGCTAACTGCAGTTCTAGGCAGAATAATTGGAACGATAAGGGGAATGGTAATATAGATAATAACTCTCAAAATATTACTACGCATAGCCAGGTTAACTGTGTGCAACAAAATCCCAAAGTCATTGGTAGTAAATAAAGTAACAGTAACTATTGATGTCCCAAGTACTAGTACTGTTATGTTTTTTGGATTACGAGAGAGAATCTCGTTGTTGTGTATGTCACTTTATTTCAGCCTACTACTGGGGTGATGACCGTCATTTTCGGTCAGGTTGACCCAAGCCTCCTGGGTTGTATACTATGTGTGAACGAAGAGTTGGTGACATCATATGGAAACCAGATGTTTTCTTAACCACGGGTTTCGGTAATTGTATTGTTAACCTATCCGTTTTTCATTATAATCTGACAGTTGATTAAAATGGAGATTTTCATTTGTATTTTTCAACAGTAGCAGCTATGCGATAAAGGTCAGCGTGCCTGTTTTTCCTTAGCTGTGACAGAAATGTTTGTTACCTTACTACTGTGTGCAGTCAAGCGTAACCCAGCCGACATGTTGACCAAGTATTATTTGATGTCACTCCGTGCGGTTTATGGGATTCTATCAACCGGAGATATGACCTATTTTTTTCCCTTTTCGCTTTGACTCAAGATTACTACAATGTTTCTTATACTTGATTTTTTTTAAGGATAATGTATTATTGTATAGTATAATATGATTGCATTGTATAATGTTACATTGGATATTGTGTATGTCCATATTTATGCATTATTTGTACTCTATCTTGTTATTTACATAATTGTATTTTGGATAAACATTGTACGTATTATCATTGCGATAAATTGTAACATATCGTTTTGTAATGACTTGTCTTTGATTGTTATTTTTTGTTGTTGATGAAATTATGGATTTTTTGTATTTACATACACTAGTCTGAAGACTATTTCATTTGCTCATATTATGTTTGACCATATGTGGTCTGTTGTGAAGTTGATTCACCAAAACATTGATATGATTCTGCAGAACTAATTGTTGTGATAGTTTTATACATAATGAGATTGTCAGCCCTAAGCACAACTCATTGGTTGTGACCATGCGTTAGTCGTTTTCAGAGCGTTTTGTGGTTACTAAATTTGTTTTTTCTTTTTCGTATCTGACTCCATGTTTAGTTAATATATTACCATATACAGAGGTTATATGAAGTAATTGTTGTGTTGTGGAATGTTATTTTGGAACTAAACTGTATATGTAGAATTGTCAGAGATAGCAGATACTGTTGTTTGATTGAAGAATTTAGTAGTCTGACTTAAACATTTTTCATGAGAAATAATGTTATGTTTATATTTGCAAGTTGGTATAATGTTAATAGTGTCGTTTTTTTTGTAGGTGCTCATTTGTGTTTACTTAGAGATGGGAATATTTTTTTTTATGTCTCTCATTTTGGTTAAAGCTCGTTTCACTTTTGATTTATTAATTAGTGGTTGAAACTTGTAAAAATTTAAAATACTATTTTTATTTAACTTAACGTTAAGAAACTTTTTTGTAATGTATTTGTTTTTCTTTTGAAAGTGTTGTATTTTTGTGTGCTCAGTGTTTAACAAGGAGTAATATATATATATTGATATGTCCAGATTAAAAAAAAACAAAAACAAGAAAATATAATAGTAATATTTTTTTTTTTTTTTTTTGAGATTGTGATATTTTGTTTTTACATATCGCACATTTTTTGTGTGTGTGATGTCTGTGATAATCCATTTTAGTTATGAGTAAGTTTTGTAATTTGGCTAAGTTATTTATTATGCTTTATCTAATTATATCCTTCGTTAGTGTTTAGTATATATATATACTATGTCTTTCTGTTCGATGACTTTCTGTCATGATTGTATTTGTTTTACAATACATTGTTTGTTTAGATAGTTATTAGGATGTATTACTACTTATTCTATACATTCATTTCTTGAATTTTCTTCTTTCTTTTCGGATGATTCTTCGTTTTACTTCATTTCTTTTGTAGCAGTTTATACTTTCGTGATGCTTCTTTGTTTCATCTAGGTGCCACTTAATTCTATTTCTATACGTTTACTTCGTATACTTCCTTCTTTAGGATTGTAATGTTAATTATATGGTTTGGTATGAGGTAGTTTTTATGTCGGTTCTATCTAGTTGAATGTAAGGTTTTGATTTACTTGATTGTTATCATATGGGATTATTGATCTTTGTTACTATATTGATTATTCTCATTGTTGATCATGCTTCTCTTGCTTGATCTTGTCTGTTACTTTCTATTTATTGTATACTACTTGCTCTACAGTGAACATACGTTAAATTTGTTTGAAACTGTTTATTTAATGTTCTTAGCAAATTATTGTGCATAATTTGTTTTATTGTACACTTGCTTATATTTTTTTGTCGATGTATTATTATAAACTTAACATAAGCTAATTTTTGTATGATTATTTTAGAGTTTAGCTGACCCCTCATTTTTCATTGATGTTGTTTTTGTTAAAAAATAATAATTCATTTTTTCTCCGGGGGTGGTGGTAAGATGTTAAGGTTAAAAAGGGAGTTGATACTTTGTATATGGGTTGGTCACAGTAAATTAAGGGTTGCATCGCTTGTAGACTTGATTAACGGTGAATCGGGTTAACAAATATATGATAGAGGTCAGAAGTCAGATAGCGTCATGAGCGCTGTTCTGTATTGTAGAACTGTGAAGAGTTCTCACGGCTTATCCGTGGAAGGGACTGAGCGGTGGTGAACTGCGAAGTCCCGTGACTGATTAGGCGGGAGATTTTTGTGACCGCTAAGGAGTTGGGTTCTGGGTTGGACAGAGTAAAGTCAACCCTGGTGTTTTTCCAAGTGTGTGTTCCCGACGAGTGTTTTTTCAATGTGTGTCTCGGTGGAGACTTTTTGAACAGGCCTGTATCTGAATATTCTTCCTGCATATGTATTCTTCCATGTGTTAGATTATTGGAGGATGGTATGTATTAATATTTATGACTGCAGTGGATGCAGCTTATGAGTGAGTTTGCTATTGGGCAAGTTCTATGAGAAGTGCACCACTAGTCTACAATTAGGCGCTATGAAGAGTCTGAGAGGTAAAGACATTACTTTGTAGGCCATAGACATGTTTGTAATGGAGCTATTATGAAGGCCAGGATTTTGTACAGGCCGTATTTGATATAACTGCCGTGGGAAGATTAATGGAGCTATTATGATGTTATTATGAAGGCAGTCCTTGAGGGATCTAGCTATTGTGCACGTTCGATGAGGAGTGCACCATTATTCTGTAATTGAGCTCTAGGAAGAAGACATTTAAGAGTCGGAGACTTGTCGACTTTATAAGGCCATATTTATAACTGCGGTGAAGGCAGTCTTTGAGGGATTTTGCTGTTGTGCACGTCTGATGAGGAGTGCACCACGATTTATTATTGGGCCTTAAGAAGGGATAGCTGACGATGATTATTCAACTGCCGGGGAGCAGCTTTTGTGGAGAAGGGGAGATGTAGTCTTTTGAGGAAAATCGCTATGGTCATCTTCAATGGGAAGTGCACCATTATGCTATAAGTTATGAGGCCATATCTATAACTGCGGTGAGCGCAGTTCTTTAGGAACATGGTGTACGTGCATTTATATGAGGTGTGCGCCACTGGGCGCTGTACTTAAGTTCTGTGGAGTGTGGGAGCTTCATGAATACCTTTATTCAATATCATGTACTATGCTGTATTTCATCTGTGTCGTCGTCTGTGTTGTAACGTAAATAAACTATGCTTTAATCGTTACCAGTCGTTCAACGATACATGAATCCAATGTGTGTCACTATGATGGATGAATGTACCAGTACACACCTACTCTGTTCATTCTAGGCATAGTGACAGCAGTAACCAATATTTATAAATAGCTCTGAGGGGCGTGGCCTATATAAGGAGAACCCATTTACGCATTTACCACTGGAAGCAATCTTTATTTATCAGTTATGGTTTTCAGTAAAGTTGGAATTTGGAACCCATTTACGCCATTATCTCTGGATAACACAATGGCGTTAACATATCATTGAACAATATCAATAAAGAGACGATACACTTTAGTCAGCATTATCAGAGGTGGCGTCCAATCATCAACAGTCCTTATTATCAACATTCTGTAATAACAGTTACGACGTTATCAGTGGTAGTTTCCAGTCATTGAGGGTGTGGTACCCAATACAGAAGAAGTTAATGCACAAAGGAGACAAAATAGCATTAACAGTATCTATAGAGGTTGTTCAAAGGTATCTACAGAGGTTGTTCAAAGGTATCTACAGAGGTTGTTCAAAGGTATCTACAGAGGTTGTTCAAATGTATCTACAGAGGTTGTTCAAAGGTATCTACAGAGGTTGTTCAAAGTTATCTACAGAGGTTGTTCAAAGGTATCTATAGAGGTTGTTCAAAGGTATCTATAGAGGTTGTTCAAAGGTATCTACAGAGGTTGTTCAAAGGTATCTACAGAGGTTGTTCAAAGGTATCTATCTGTAGCTCAAGATTACTCATGGAAGAGATGTGAATTAAAGAATGGTGCTTCAACTCTAGGGAGCCTCATAGGAATTTAAGAAATCAAGTGCTCCTCCTGTTACGATCCACGCTGTGTAAACTTGTTACCTTCCCTGAGGAGTAAGAATTTTGCTCGTGTTTATGAGCCCCCAACTGATTTAAATCAGTAAAATATTACTTCAATAGCTCTGTTAAATGTATTTCAAATGACTGAGACATACATGTGCAGTTCACTCAAAATGACTGAATCAACTATAAATTTGTATATATACAGATAGTTAGTTGCTTATCCTTTACAGGACGTGGCAATCAACCCCAGCTTTTATTGGCTGTTTGTGATTTTTCTAGGCAGTTTTTTCATTCAGTAGTTTGCCATTGCTTTCTGAACGGTACGGCGCTTATACCATTGTTAAAAATCCACACAAAGCGATCTGCTACCAAACCGCCTGCAGCAGGTTTCGAACCTGGTATATCTGGATTATGAAACTGCGTTCATATCCATTAGGCCACAGACGCCGACATATATAACATTTAATAATCAACTATTGTTGTAACAATATAAAATAAATAAGGGTGGGGTGTTATAGCACTATTCCTTTAAAAATTCATCGCTAGCGATGATCTGGAAATAGTTTTGAAAATTTCCTTAAAGAGTTCACTAGGCAGCTTTGAATGGGTACTTAGCTGCCAGTAAAATGTCGGTTGGTTTCTGCTCCAGCCGATCTTCTTGATTGCAGGTTGTAGATTGGTTCTTCTCGTCACTGGTCATGTCTACTGGCCGCAACACGCCCCTCTTATTATCGTGGGATAATTACGAACATGGTCCAGTGTCTTTTAAGACCCGCCTGCTGTTGGTGTCTAGCATTGACTGAAGGCCATTCATACCACACACTTGTTCTACTGACTAGCACCACCACTTGGTACCACCGACTAGTATCATGAAATAAGAGTGAAACAAATACCCTCCTGAGTATTGGGTTTCCTGACAGGAAAGTTAAGTGTTCCCCCACCCCCCTTTCATTCCACCATCCCATCTGTCTCAGAACGTCACCCTCTATGGGCATTAATGTTAATCCTAGGGAGCGGAAAACACCCACTGCATTTACATAAAACGTGTTTTTATTATACATATGCACGTGTTGAACTAGTAAAAAAAAAAATTATGTATATTAATTTCTGTCATTATCCACTCCTTGCTTCATATGGAACTTGGGACTACCTCTGCTTTTGGTTCTCTATGAGAAACCCGCATGAAGCAATCATCCGCTTTTGCAGTGTTGGTTCATGAATCCATCATTTTATCTTCTGAGGTTGCCAGTTTCGTTTGAACTTGAACATCCACTAGCAATTTGCTCATGTTAATAGTGCAAAGTATGGAAGTATGAAATGTACAACTCACCCCAAATTTCTTTGGGTATACAAACGTCTGGCTCGCAGAAATAGCATTCGGCTTCTGGTTCAGATGTCTCTTACGCGTGGTTTGGGGTCTTACTTTACAGTAGAATCCCACTATGATTTAGTGTTCAGGTTCCTAGGATTCCGGGCTTTCCGTAATAATAAAGGTAGAGTTTTCTTACGGTGTAAGTACGCAAGATGCTCAAACACGTTGTCCTGTCCTTTAAAGTAGAATCATGATTCTATTTCTTATTCTGGCTTGTCTGACTGTCTTCTCGTCGAGTTGAATTATCAGTATCTTTGACTCAGAAGGTGCTAGATTATAAGCAACCTTCGGCCCGCGCATCCACATTGCTCGTATATGACAAGGCTCCAATTAGAAATGTATTTTAACATCTCAAATGCCAAACCAATAGCATGCAACTTGCATATATTGGTAGGGGTATATACCCACTACTCGCTCTTGGAAAATTCCTGCATGACACGTAAAATGTGATTTTTTTCACACGTCACTTCCCATATAAGGAATTCTCTCTTCCGTAGATATCAATAATGTTTACACTCACGACTTTATAGATCTATCCCTGATAACTTCTTTCAAGATTTCATTTTCTTGTGATTATCTGGGTTCGGGTTTCCTCCCAGACAGAAATAGGTAAAATTAGCCGTATAAATTAAAACAACTTTGTCCATCTCCGCTGTTTACGCACTAATCCGGGCGCTCCCACTCATTGTCGTTATCTTTCTATAAACACCTGTGTCTAATCTCACAAAGGATGACCAGTTAAACCCAGATATGGCATGAATTACAGGAAGAAAGTGTAAACAATGAATGGCGCCAAAAACGTAGTACACAAAATGATAGGTCGATCAATAATGATGGAGAGAAACATGAACGCTATGAAAAGAGAACTGACAATTCTGTCATACCTCCCCAAGTGGTGAAAGTAATGACACTTTCCATGAGATAAGAAAACGTAATCTTGACTTTACTTGCTCATGACACCATCCATAATGTTAGGAACCTTAGTTGGTCAAGTCACGTAAAACGTCTATCTTGTTATTCAGTCAGAATTTTGCTTTGTGAATTGGCCGCCTTCAGATATCTCCTGTACAATCCTATTATTCGTTCTTTGCTGTTATCTATCTGTATTATGAGCCTCATAACAGTTGATGATGTTATTGTCTTGACAACAGGTCATTGCTTTTGTTTGTTTGCTTGACTGATTTTTGTTACATGAGCGCTTAGCCTCGTTTTGATAAAACACGCCTTCAGTCAACCAAGACACACGTTCTGTCGTTATATTCTACTGATTTCAAATTATAAATGACTTTCGGTATGAAAGATATATGTTTAGCAACAATCTGTTGCTTTTTTCCAATAAAACATTTCTTATAATAAACGCCATCTATAGACTCTGTATGTGTCCAAGGTCCCGCTTGATCGTCGCAGAAACTGTATGGTATTTTTTCTGTCTACCATCAATCAACTATACGTTTTCCACACGTGTATTAAAATAAAAAGCAATCTCTGTGCACTGTTATCGTGACGTCACAATGTAATCACGTATAAGTGAGGCGCTTCCTATACGCGCCATAATCCCATAATCCACATATATATAGGCTTTTAATGAAGCGTTATATACTGGACCTTGTATCATAGAACAGGCTGTGGTTTCAGCAGCACTAAATCTCCCTGTTGCTCACAATCAATGACTGGCTTAATGTTTTATATTTCCGAAATCTTCGTTGGTGAAGAAATAGAAAATACCCCAGTTTCAAATATCGCTCAAACAATTCTATTTCGGTTCTTACTTTGCATGTCTGACCTCTTTTTTCCCCCCACTGTCAACTTTCTCCATCAGCCATACTGTACTTGGTGATCATTTTCCTATATTTCTGATACAATAACAGCATCAATCCAAGAGGATTGTGACGCCATTCAATAAGTGGTTCAGTCATGTTATATTTAAAAAAGAAATTACTGACAGTAATGTTACTTAATCACCTGTATATTACTGGGGCCCGAAAAGGGAGCAAAGAATAGTAACACTGTAAAATATCATGCATATCGTAAAAAGCGACTAAGGAGGCTTGGGCCTAAGACGTTACCCTATCGTGTAGAAACTATGAGCCATAGAAACTTTAGCAACTAAGAAGTTATAGACTTTCATTAATGGTTGTTTGCGTAGAATAGAAAGTTTGAACTGGTACATGATTACAAATGGACAGTACAAGTGTAACAAGAGATGAGAAGAAGCTGCTGGCGAAAGATGGGACATACACACAGACACACACACACACAGAGGAAACCTGTTGATAGCATTACCAGGCAGTCCTTATTCTGGAATCCACTGGGTCAGGCAACTGGAAGTAGACCGGAACAAGAAACACGGAGAAGAGAACCGGAGACAGAAATGAAAATGATGAAGAAGACATGGAGCTGATGTCACGTGTCACACAAGTCTACGCTCATTGGTGAGCTCAAGTGTAAGGTCACGTGTCACACAAGTTTGTTGAACGTCTACGCTCATTGATGAGCTCAAATGTAAGGTCACGTGTCACACAAGTTTGTTGAACGTCTACGCTCATTGATGAGCTCAAGTGTAAGGTCACGTGTCACACAAGTTTGTTGAACGTCTACGCTCATTGATGAGCTCAAGTGTAAGGTCACGTGTCACACAAGTTTGTTGAACGTCTACGCTCATTGATGAGCTCAAGTGTAAGGTCACGTGTCACACAAGTTTGTTGAACGTCTACGCTCATTGATGAGCTCAAGTGTAAGGTCACGTGTCACACAAGTTTGTTGAACGTCTACGCTCATTGATGAGCTAAAGTGTAATGTCACGTGTCACACACGTTTGTTGAATGTCTACGCTCATTGATGAGCTCAAGTGTAAGGTCATGTGTCACACAAGTTTGTTGAACGTTTACGCTCATTGATGAGCTAAAGTGTAAGGTCACGTGTCACACAAGTTTGTTGTATGTCTAAGCTCATTGATGAGCTAAAGTGTAAGGGAGTAAAGAAGAATGTAACTTAAAGCTAGCAACGATGGAGAAGGAAATCTCAGACATAGACATGACGGAATTGTTAAAAAAGAAAGGAAATTAGAAAGACCTGAACGGATAGCACAGAACATAAAGACGGCGTTTATTTGCTGAAGCCCTGAATGAAAGTAGGTAACGATGTTCGGTTGAATGTTACAATCAATCAATAACAACCTTAGCACCCCATAGAGCATAGACCTTCAACAAACACATGCCACGTTCTCCTGTCACGTGCCAACAGCTCAAGTTCTTTCCATGTTTTCCTCATTAGCTTCACTTCTGTTTTCAATTCTCTTCTCCGTATGTGTTTTTTTTTCTACCCCTGCCTCTCTTTCCCTGGGGGTTCCATAACAAAATCTGCCTATTAATGCTATCAACAGGTTTCCTCAATGTGTGTCCTATCAACGGGTTTCCTCAATGTGTGTCCTATCAACGGGTTTCCTCAATGTGTGTCCTATCAACAGGTTTCCTCAATGTGTGTCCTATCAACGGGTTTCCTCAATGTGTGTCCTATCAACGGGTTTCCTCAATGTGTGTCCTATCAACGGGTTTCCTCAATGTGTGTCCTATCAACGGGTTTCCTTAATGTGTGTCCTATCAACAGGTTTCCTCAGTGTGTGTCCTATCAACGGGTTTCCTCAATGTGTGTCCTATCAACGGGTTTCCTCAATGTGTGTCCTATCAACGGGTTTCCTCAATGTGTGTCCTATCAACGGGTTTCCTCAATGTGTGTCCTATCAACAGGTGTCCTCAATGTGTGTCCTATCAACAGATGTCCTCAATGTGTGTCCTATCAACGGGTTTCCTCAATGTGTGTCCTATCAATAGGTGTCCTCAATGTGTGTCCTATCAACGGGTTTCCTCAATGTGTGTCCTATCAACGGGTTTCCTCAATGTGTGTCCTATCAACAGGTTTCCTCAATGTGTGTCCTATCAACGGGTTTCCTCAATGTGTGTCCTATCAACGGGTTTCCTCAATGTGTGTCCTATCAACGGGTTTCCTCAATGTGTGTCCTATCAACGGGTTTCCTTAATGTGTGTCCTATCAACAGGTTTCCTCAGTGTGTGTCCTATCAACGGGTTTCCTCAATGTGTGTCCTATCAACGGGTTTCCTCAATGTGTGTCCTATCAACGGGTTTCCTCAATGTGTGTCCTATCAACGGGTTTCCTCAATGTGTGTCCTATCAACAGGTGTCCTCAATGTGTGTCCTATCAACAGATGTCCTCAATGTGTGTCCTATCAACGGGTTTCCTCAATGTGTGTCCTATCAATAGGTGTCCTCAATGTGTGTCCTATCAACGGGTTTCCTCAATGTGTGTCCTATCAACAGGTTTCCTCAATGTGTGTCCTATCAACGGGTTTCCTCAATGTGTGTCCTATCAACAGGTTTCTTCAATGTGTGTCCTATCAACAGGTTTCCTCAATGTGTGTCCTATCAACGGGTTTCCTCAATGTGTGTCCTATCAACAGGTGTCCTCAATGTGTGTCCTATCAACGGGTTTCCTCAATGTGTGTCCTATCAACAGGTGTCCTCAATGTGTGTCCTATCAACAGGTGTCCTCATTGTGTGTCCTATCAACGGGTTTCCTCAATGTGTGTCCTATCCATCGCCGGCGTCGTCTTCTCGTGTCTTGTTCCACTAACACTTGTCTGGTTCATGTCGACAGTTCTAAATTGCTGACTTTGTCATACCATTTCAAACCTTCTATAGTACGCAATAACCCATTTATGAATGTCTGTAACTTTCTTGCTGCCGTTCATGCCACTCTGCATGCCCCACAGCCATACAACAGGACTGACCTGACATTTGAGTTGAAGATTCTTGTGTTTGTGTTAGACTTGATTTCTCTCCATATGTTTCCCAATGCAATGAAATCTCGTCTCTGTCACGGATGGCCTCCCCTGCTTTGCAGTAATGGTCCACCAGTGGCCAAAACACAAGAGTTAAATCTCAAGGGAGTGTTCATAAGATATTTCCGAAGTCAAGAACAATGCTGTATTGGCTGAGCAATTGTTAACTTATTATGAAGAATTAAGCAATGGTTATAGCCCGTTCAAGCCTCAGCTGGTTTAAATCCAGCGAAATTCCCTTTTACAAGAAGTAGCTCTATAGAAAAAAAAAATAATATATATATTAAATAGTCTTGCTCATACGTATGCTTTCACACTTATAATATAGTAATAAGCTTGAACCAACTAAGATTGTTATGTTTTAAAATACCGTGTAACACATTTAATAATCAACTAGTTTTAACAGGTTAAAATAAATAGAATGATCGCGAATGTTAGATGAAAAATCAATTTTTTGTCTTCACGGAGACTTAGGTGAGGATTTAAATTAAAATTAAAATTTCAGTCCGTTTGCTGGTGCCTGTTAGTTTGCACTTATTACACATAATTGAGGGAAACCCGAGGCCTGTAAACAGTAAATTAATATGAAACAAATATAAATCTTGGGTAAGCCACTCATGTCTGTTGTTTTTCTGTTGTCTGGTGTTCTACTTCTTTATTTCCTACGAGTGCCTGATAACATCCCTTTATATTTGTTTCATATTAATTTATAGTTTGCACTTAGCTTGTATGAACTGTAGCGTAAGGGTTTTTATAAGTATGATGATAGAGTTGGAGAAGAAATAGAATAAGGTTTCTCTCCAGAAAGTGTGAAGTCCCAGTGACAGAGATGTACACTGGTATCACTCGATAGTCATGGCTGTGAAAGTATCTGGAACTGACAATAGAACAGTCAGAACGTACTGCGCCACCCTGCTATGTGACCACAAGTGATAACAATTCAACAAAACTCCACTTCAACTTTAGTGAATGAAAAAAACTGTTGAATACAATTTATATATCCGTTTTATTTATAACTGTCTAATTTTGTAATGAATGGTGAGTGTTGGAATATGGTGATTAATGGAAAAGTATATTTACATCAAATGATTGTACATATATATATATATATTAAACTTAATAAAATAATATTGGCTTTTTCAAATTGAATTAATGAAATCAGCGTTATTCCACAAAGTCTCTGGCACTAGTCTTTAACTATCGTGTCATATACTGAAGTTTTCTCATCATAGACCCTTTTGACTGCTCACATAAGTCACTGGAATGAGTTCTATATTACTCATCTTTATGAAAACAACAATGTCCTTTTAGGTTGTGATACACTCCCTTGAAGCTGACAGTCTTGTCCGTTAGCCCGCCCAATAACTGAGGGGGACTTAGGTCTGTTAAAGCTTCAACCACTGTGCTCCTTTGGGGTATAGGCAGCGGGATTGAATAGCTTCTGGCTTCAGCTCAAAGACTCAAATATAAACCTGGAACAAGGAGTAATATGTGGCTATTCTGTGGTATGGAGCACACATATTTCCTATTGTACATGAGGCGAGGATGTCTCAGTGTATGTATATTGGATGAATGATACATGGTTCAGTGTAGTCAGATATAGTATGATAAGACAAGTTTCTACATGTGGAACATTTTTCAAATAGTACATAAATAAATCAAATATGTGATTAAATGGGTATGATGCGACCTTTGCCTTCCACCTATACATGCCAAGTCAGTGATATACTTGCTGGTAGGTTATAATATCCCAGACAAGTACTAGCATGCTTATATAGTCCTGACAAGGACTGGTTAGGTTAGCCCTGACAAGGACTGATTAGGTTATATGGTTCGTTTCAATCTTCATCAAGCTTTTCTCATATAGATCAATGTTAAGTATGTTAGACTCAAATGTCTATACAAAACTTGAAATAAAATTGATATCATTTACACAAATATCTCTAGTAAACCTACATACCATCTAGTATCGATATAAGCACAGATTTAGACTTGGTTTAGTGAAGCAGTCTGCACGGCATACATTTAGGAAAGTATCAGCATTGGCGTCTGTGGCCTAATGGATATGAACGCAGTTTCATAATCCAGATATACCAGGTTCGAAACCAGCTGCAGGTGGTTTGGTAGCAGATCGCTTTGTCTGGATTTTTAACAATGGTATAAGCGCCGTACCGTTCAGAAAGCAATGGCAAACTACTGAATGAAAAAAAATTGCCTAGAAAAATCACAAACAGCCAATAAAAGCTGGGGTTGATTGCCACGTCCTGTAAAGGATAAGCAACTAACATCAGCATTGGCAGCTCTCTTCGTTTGTCTATCGTTCTTGCCTGTCTTCAATTCGAGTTATTGTGTGTTTTGAAACCTAGCGCTGCTTCTTTATATAGGGGAAGCGCGGGCTTATCGGAGAGCTTCCTCAGTTTGGTACAATTTTGTCCTCAAAAATCCATCGTTCTGAGTGCATATGTGCACATATCCTGATAAATTTTCTTCCGTAAAACTAAAGAAGCCAATCCATCCCGTTCATATCTACCTAGTAGCTTCCATTTTATATACATTTAATCAAAATCAGTAAGGGCATGTATTTACTAGGATTTTTAAAAAGTCTATTGTCTTTATAGTCCTAGATGTGAAGACATTTAAAACTTTAAATTTCTGTAATACGTCGTACTAGATACGTCTTCGCATCTTCCCTCTAGATTTCCATTAATACATATATCCTTTCAAGAATTAAAGCACTTTTGATAGTATTATACACTGCATGCGCTTGTAGCTATATATTTACTTTAAGCAGATACGATTCCGATATCGCCATGTTTCAGTTTCTCCTTACCCCACTTCCCGCAACGAACCGGATTTGCTTTGGCTAATATTTGCTGCCTTGCGATAACCTTCAAAGGAAAAAAAAAATCCACGCCGTGTCACACCCTAGTATGCTGCGTTCCGTCTTGCTTTCATAAAACAAGGTATGTGTTGACAAATTACGCCACATGAGCGAGTCCTATAGCCTTGATTTTTGTCGATTCTTCTGTGATGATGACACTTCACAGTCTGATAGCTTCGTTCCTCAAAGGGTCTGATAGCTTAGTACCACGTTCTTTTAGACAAAATAAAAGCAAATGCCTCTGCTAAGTATATTTGTGGGCTGCAAATTAACGGGCGCATTGTCTCGATGTCCACCCACCAATGTTGTTCTCTTGGAATAATTATTCTTGAGTATACACAGCGTAACTCAAGGGAGATGATTAGAAATCACCAATATTCTTCTGGGTATTAAAATGGGAAAATATGTGCTTGGACAGCAATGAATTCCCTGAATTAAAAGTAACAAGGTACATATATTTCACAAAATGATATGATACATTTCAAGCACACAAGATGTAATCATCACTCATCACTGCTCCAGTCTGAGTCTGGGATCACCAATGCTGTCGGTTTTCTGTAGGACTAGCAAGAAGAAATCACGAGCACTTGCTGAAGTGGTTTATGAATATACTATTTTCATAGATTGATGTTGCCAGCCTCATATATAACCACTTAGCAAGAAAAACATGTCAAATTCACATTTGTAAAATAAATGTTTACACTTACCCCAAAGTAACTTTTGAGAACACAATTTCCTCGCACGGTTTAGAATGGATACATATCTTTATTAGATGCTTAGAATCACTTGGTCTGGGAAATTATAGTAATCCTCTTATGGCGGGTGTTCTGCGAATCACTTGGCCTGGGAAACTTTAGTAATCCTCTTATATCGGGTGTTCTGCGAATCACTTGGTCTGGGAAATGTTAGTAATCCTCTTATGACGGGTGTTCTGCGAATCACTTGGTCTGGGAAATGTTAATAGTCCTCTTATGACTGGTGATCTGATTCCTTAGGTATCCAGACTTTGAATTTATAAATGCGGGTTTACTTTTAAGTTTTAAAGTTCTCCAAATACTTCTGATCTGTCACTTATAATATAGGAATTCTTAGTCCATTCCTTCTCTCTCTGGCTTCTGGGGGTTGTTAGTTTGACGTTGCGATTCAGCCTGATCTGTGACTCCAATTTAGCTAGATTATATCCCTCATTTCTAAGTTCAAAACCCAGATTGAGCTTCCCACGAATTTCCATTAAAATCCGTTGTTTATCCCGTCTCTCAAATCACTCCAATCGAAAGCTCTGGACTATATGGGTAGAGGTGTTAAATTTAATTCCCCCCCCCCCCCCTCTACACCCCCCCCCCCTTTCTCCCCCCCCCCCCCCCCCCAGCGTGTTTTAAAATAGTACATTTTAAAATTCCATCGGGTGACCTCTTTCTAATGCTGTAATACTTCCGCTTGCATCATGTGCAAAACTCATAACCACCATATGTGAACGCATTTCCTGGCGTAATACTACCTTCCAATATTGTCTCTCCCAGACAGATTATCGGCAATATTGATACCGAGAGAGCTCATATGAAACGATTATCTAATTATCACCGGTGTTTTCGGCCGTCCCTCGGGCTGCTTCCCTAGATAGCAAGCATGCTTTCTGTGCGTGTTCGTGCGATACCGCGTTGCACAAACAACTGACATCTCTTTCAAAGGTGACCATACTGACTAACGTGATAATCGTATTAACCTGATAATGCTACGTTCACTTAGTGAAATGTAAACAGTCTGTGGGCAGTCACCGCAAGAATAATGAAGTTGCATATAATATGCCAAATAATAGGACGATGATGGAGAGAAAAATGAAGAAAAGAAGTGATACTGCCGGAGTGGATGAGAGTTATACAAAGTGCACGATGATTTCGTCACAGTCTCGCCCACTGTGTTCCCATCTCGATATCATTGTCTGTCTCTCCAGCGTTTTACACACTGCTGCCAAGATATGTCTACGATTGTACACGTTGTAGTGGGGTTTCTTCAAGTTCAACCTTAGTATCAGTTTCTTCAAGTTCCCTTGTTATCAGATTCTTCAAGTTCAACCTTGTTATCAGTTTCGTCAAGTTCAACCTTGTTATCAGTTTCGTTCAGTTCAACCTTGTTATAAGTTTCTTCAAGTTCAACCTTGTTATCAGTTTTTTTCAAGTTCAACCTTGTTATCAGTTTCTTCAAGTTCAACCTTGTTATCAGTTTCGTCAAGTTCAACTTTGTTATCAGTTTCTTCTAGTTTAACCTTGTTATCAGTTTCTTCGAGTTCAACCTTGTTGTCAGTTTCTTCAAGTTCAACCTTGCTATCAGTTTCTTCAAGTTCAACCTTGTTATCAGTTTCGTCAAGTTCAACCTTGTTATCAGTTTCGTCAAGTTCAACCTTGTTATCAGTTTCGTCAAGTTCAACCTTGTTATCAGTTTCTTTACCTTCAACCAGTTGATCAGTTTCGTCAAGTTCCACCTTGTTATCAATTTCGTCAAATTCGACCTTGTTATCAGTTTCTTCAAATTCAACTTTGTTATCAGTTTCTTCAAGTTCAACCTTGTTATCAGTTTCTTCAAGTTCAACCTTGTTATCAGTTTCTTCAAGTTCAACCTTGTTATCAGTTTCTTTACCTTCAACCAGTTGATCAGTTCCGTCAAGTTCCACCTTGTTATCAGTTTCGTCAAATTCAACTTTGTTATCAGTTTCTTCAAGTTCAACCTTGTTATCAGTTTCTTCAAGTTCAACCTTGTTATCAGTTTCTTCACGTTCAACCTCGTTATCAGTTTCTTCAATTTCAACATTGTTATCAGTTTCTTCAAGTTCAACCTTGTTATCAGTTTCTTCAAGTTCAACCATGTTATCAGTTTCTTCACGTTCAACATTGTTATCAGTTTATTTACGTTCAACCAGTTCATCAGTTTCGTCAAGTTCCAGCTTGTTACCAGTTTCGTCAAATTCAACCTTGTTATCGGTTTCTTCAAGTTCAAGCTTGTTATCAGTTTCTTTAAGTTCAACCTTGTTATCAGTTTCTTCTAGTTTAACCTTGTTATCAGTTTCCTTCAACTTGTTTATCAGTTTTCGTCAAGTTCAAACCTTGTTATCAGTCCAGTTCAACCTTGTTATCAGTTTCGTCAAGTTCAACCTTGTTATCAGTTTCCTCAAGTTTAAGCTTGTTATCAGTTTCTTCAATTTCAACCTTGTTATCAGATTCTTGAAGTTCAACCTTGTTATCAGTTTCTTCAAGTTCAACCTTGTTATCAGTTTCTTCAAGTTCAACCTTGTTATCAGTTTCGTCAAGGTTAACCTTGTTATCAGGTTCGTCAAGTTCAACCTTGTTATCAGTTTTGTCAAGTTCAACCTTGTTATCAGTTTCTTCAAGTTCAACCTTGTTATCAGTTTCTTCAAGTTCAACCTTGTTATCAGTTTCTTCAAGTTCAACTTTGTTATCAGTTTCTTCAAGTTCAACCTTGTTATCAGTTTCGTCAAGGTTAACCTTGTTATCAGTTTTCGTCAAGTTCCACCTTGTTATCAGTTTCGTCACGTTCACACTTGTTATCAGTTTTTCAAGTTCAACCTTGTTATCAGTTTCTTCACGTTCAACTTGTTATCAGTTACGTCAAGTTGAACCTTGTTATCGGTTACGTCAAGTTCAACCTTGTTATCAGTTTCGTCAAGTTCATCCTCGCTATCAGTGTCTTCACGTTCAACCTTGTTATCAGTTTCTTCACGTTTAACATTGTTATCAGTTCATCAAGTTCAAAACCTTGTTAGCAGTTTCGTTCCAAGTTCAACCTTGTTATCCGTTTCGTTCAAGTTCAACCTTGTTATCAGTTTCGTCAAGTTGAACCTTGTTTATCAGTTTCGTTTACAAGTCAAGTTACAACCTTGTTATCAGTTTCGTCAAGTTCAACCTTGTTATCAGTTTCGTCAAGTTCAACATTGTTATCAGGTTTCGTCAAGTTCAAAGCCTTATTATCTTTTCCGTCGAGTTCAACCTTGTTATCAGTTATCGTCAAGTTAACCTTGTTATCAGTTTCTTCAACCTTGTTTTCAGTTTCGTCAAGTTTCAAACCTTGTTATCAGTTTCGTTCAAGTTCAACCATGTTTTCAATTTCATCAAGTTCAACCTTGTTATCAGTTTCGTCAAGTTTAACCTTGTTATCAATTTCGTCAAGTTCAACCTTGTTATCAGTTTCTTCAAGTTCAACCTTGTTATCAGTTTCGTCAAGTTCAACCGTCCGTGTTATCAGTTTCGTCAAGTTCAATCTTGTTATCAGTTTCGTCAATTTCAACCTTGTTATCATTTTCGTCAAGTTTAACCTTGTTATCAGTTTCGTCAACAACTTGTTATTTCGTCAAGTTCAACCTTGTTATCAGTTTCGTCAAGTTCAACCTTGTTATCAGTTTCGTCAATTTCAACCTGGTTATCAGTTTCTTCAATTTTAACCTTGTTATCAGATTCTTCATGTTCAACCCTTGTTATCAGTTTCTTCACAAGTTTCTTGTTATCAGTTTCTTCAAGTTCAACCTTGTTATCAGTTTCGTCAAGTTCAACTTTGTTATCAGTTTCTTCTAGTTTAACCTTGTTATCAGTTTCTTCGAGTTCAACCTTGTTGTCAGTTTCTTCAAGTTCAACCTTGCTATCAGTTTCTTCAAGTTCAACCTTGTTATCAGTTTCGTCAAGTTCAACCTTGTTATCAGTTTCGTCAAGTTCAACCTTGTTATCAGTTTCGTCAAGTTCAACCTTGTTATCAGTTTCTTTACCTTCAACCAGTTGATCAGTTTCGTCAAGTTCCACCTTGTTATCAATTTCGTCAAATTCAACTTTGTTATCAGTTTCTTCAAGTTCAACCTTGTTATCAGTTTCTTCAAGTTCAACCTTGTTATCAGTTTCTTCAAGTTCAACCTTGTTATCAGTTTTCTTCATACCTTCAACCTTGTTATCAGGTTCGTCAATTTCAACCTTGTTATCATTTTCGTCAAGTTCAACCTTGTTATCAGTTTCGTCAAATTCAACTTTGTTATCAGTTTCTTCAAGTTCAACCTTGTTATCAGTTTCTTCAAGTTCAACCTTGTTATCAGTTTCTTCAAGTTCAACCTTGTTATCAGTTTCTTCACGTTCAACCTCGTTATCAGTTTCTTCAAGTTCAACCTTGTTATCAGTTTCTTCAAGTTCAACCATGTTATCAGTTTCTTCACGTTCAACATTGTTATCAGTTTCGTCAAGTTCAACCTTGTTATCAGTTTATTTACGTTCAACCAGTTCATCAGTTTCGTCAAGTTCCAGCTTGTTACCAGTTTCGTCAAATTCAACCTTGTTATCGGTTTCTTCAAGTTCAAGCTTGTTATCAGTTTCTTTAAGTTCAACCTTGTTATCAGTTTCTTCTAGTTTAACCTTGTTATCAGTTTCTTCACGTTCAACCTTGTTATCAGTTTCGTCAAGTTCAACCTTGTTATCAGTTTCGTCCAGTTCAACCTTGTTATCAGTTTCGTCAAGTTCAACCTTGTTATCAGTTTCCTCAAGTTTAAGCTTGTTATCAGTTTCTTCAATTTCAACCTTGTTATCAGATTCTTGAAGTTCAACCTTGTTATCAGTTTCTTCAAGTTCAACCTTGTTATCAGTTTCTTCAAGTTCAACCTTGTTATCAGTTTCGTCAAGGTTAACCTTGTTATCAGGTTCGTCAAGTTCAACCTTGTTATCAGTTTCGTCAAGTTCAACCTTGTTATCAGTTTCTTCAAGTTCAACCTTGTTATCAGTTTCTTCAAGTTCAACCTTGTTATCAGTTTCTTCAAGTTCAACTTTGTTATCAGTTTCTTCAAGTTCAACCTTGTTATCAGTTTCGTCAAGGTTAACCTTGTTATCAGTTTCGTCAAGTTCAACCTTGTTATCAGTTTCGTCACGTTCAAACTTGTTATCAGTTTTTCAAGTTCAACCTTGTTATCAGTTTCTTCACGTTCAACTTGTTATCAGTTACGTCAAGTTGAACCTTGTTATCGGTTACGTCAAGTTCAACCTTGTTATCAGTTTCGTCAAGTTCATCCTCGCTATCAGTGTCTTCACGTTCAACCTTGTTATCAGTTTCTTCACGTTTAACATTGTTATCAGTTTCATCAAGTTCAACCTTGTTAGCAGTTTCGTCAAGTTCAACCTTGTTATCCGTTTCGTCAAGTTCAACCTTGTTATCAGTTTCGTCAAGTTGAACCTTGTTATCAGTTTCGTCAAGTTCAACCTTGTTATCAGTTTCGTCAAGTTCAACCTTGTTATCAGTTTCGTCAAGTTCAACATTGTTATCAGTTTCGTCAAGTTCAACCTTATTATCATTTTCGTCGAGTTCAACCTTGTTATCAGTTACGTCAAGTTAAACCTTGTTATCAGTTTCTTCAACCTTGTTTTCAGTTTCGTCAAGTTCAACCTTGTTATCAGTTTCGTCAAGTTCAACCATGTTATCAATTTCATCAAGTTCAACCTTGTTATCAGTTTCGTCAAGTTTAACCTTGTTATCATTTTCGTCAAGTTCAACCTTGTTATCAGTTTCTTCAAGTTCAACCTTGTTATCAGTTTCGTCAAGTTCAACCGTCCGTGTTATCAGTTTCGTCAAGTTCAATCTTGTTATCAGTTTCGTCAATTTCAACCTTGTTATCATTTTCGTCAAGTTTAACCTTGTTATCAGTTTCGTCAAGTTCAACCTTGTTATAAGTTTCGTCAAGTTCAACCTTGTTATCAGTTTCGTCAAGTTCAACCTTGTTATCAGTTTCGTCAATTTCAACCTTGTTATCAGTTTCTTCAATTTCAACCTTGTTATCAGATTCTTCAAGTTCAACCTTGTTATCAGTTTCTTCAAGTTCAACTTTGTTATCAGTTTCTTCAAGTTCAACCTTGTTATCAGTTTCGTCAAGGTTAACCTTGTTATCAGTTTCGTCAAGTTCCACCTTGTTATCAGTTTCGTTAAGTTCAACCTTGTTATCAGTTTCGTCAAGTTCAACCTTGTTATCAGTTTCTTCACGTTCAACTTGTTATCAGTTACGTCAAGTTGAATCTTGTTATCAGTTACGTCAAGTTCAACCTTGTTATCATTTTCGTCAAGTTCAACCTTGTTGTTATCATTTCTTACATTTATTCTCATTATCGGTTAATGTTGCGGTGCCTGCTTGTTCATTACCTGGTAGTCACATAGCGGAAACTGCCACAGGGGAGGGAAGTGTTAGAGACATTACTGTACCAGGTCCAACTTTATGGTGGGTTGAACAGTTTTCTTCCTCGCTGCCTTTGCCTTTGCTAACTCAAGAGCTGAGTCAGGTACCCATTTACAGTTCGGTAAACTGGATTGTGACGGTACCGGGTCTTGATCTCGGAATCCGGTAATTTTGGCGCGAGAAACAAGCGCTCTTGTTTTAAAATAGGAGTTTTGGTGAGGCACGCACCGTTCAACCTAGACATTAAAATTCTGCCAATGCAAGATGGCTGACACATATATAATTAGACCACACGGTCTCTAATATTTGGACAAGCGCACTAATATAACCGACGAACACTGTGTCTAGGTTGACTGGGCGCGCCTGGCCAACACAAAGAAAAACACTTACAGGTATTCCTCGCTTTATTGTGCTTCGCAGATATTGCGTTTTTTTTCTTCAAATTATATATGATTATTTATTAGAACGTGCCTTCTTCTTCCGATAGATCTTGGCTCAGATGATAAAGATTAGCCTTTTTTTAGCAATAAATTATTTGTAATTTTACAGTACATTTGTTTTAGACATAGCGCTATTGCGCACTTAATAGACATAGTGTAAACATGATTTTAGGCTTTTATATGCACTGGGAAGCCAAGAAAATGGGTATGATCCGCTTTATTGCGATATTCGCTTTATTGCGGTGGTCTGGTCTCCGAGGTATACCTGTATTTAGAAGGGGGGAAAAAAAGCGCCTGCCTCTGGCGTTACTGTGTTCGCAGGTTTACGAGCTGGTCCGTCAGACTATTGTTTTCCGCTCTAAGCTCATAAATAATCGGCCGCTAGCATGTTCGTTACTACACAAATTGATATCCTTGGTATTAAACAATGTCTTTTGATAAACGCTTTTCTTTTGGGGGAAAAAATGAGAAATATCTATTAACGATTCTTTACTCAAATAAAATAAAATATTTATAAAAAGCCAATCGTCCAAGAAATCACACTCATCATCATCATCATCATCATCATCATCATCAACATAATTTTTTTCCTTTCGCTCATTATGGAGCACAGAAGAACCACTCTATCTGATTTCCTTCTATCTATCTTCCCTTTCAGTCATTTCTGACTGTAGGAGCGCACCCCCCGAAACAAGTCTCGGTGGCACGAGGTTGGGCACTTGGATAAAGAGGTCAAAGCTGTTGCCCATGCAGCATGCCCGTGCTGGCATAGTCAGAGGAAACGGGCTGGCCGTTACAGTCTGACACCAGTAGCAACGACCTGTCATCAGTAGGATCACCGTAGCAACAATCTGTCATAAGTAGCAGCTCCAGCCGTCCAATATGCAGTAATTTCTGACTATACGCTATTGGAGCTGGACTTGCCGCCAGCAGACGGTGGTTTTGAACTAATAAAAGCGCTCTGTCCGCCGCGAGGGTCGGAGCTCTGATTCTCTTACAGGCTGCCGTTACCAAGCATTAATACTCTCTTATAGCGGAGCTTCCTGTAGCAACTTATCTTACGTTATGAGGTTGTCAACCTTATGGCCAACCTCATAATAGTCGCCTCATACGACATCCATGAATGAGCAGTATACATATTCCCTCTCTGTCCCACCGCTGGGGCCTACACAATGTAAATCACACTCAATAGCCGGTTATCTCCGGCCAGCTACATTATAATGTTCCATAGAACGTTCCAGCGTCATTCATATTTAAACATTCAACCAAAAAAATGGTTTCGCTTACGGCGATTAATCACCGAACGGATTTCGCGAGCCTTTGTTGTCCTGTGTGACACATCAACTATGTAACATGAGGAAATGGAGGGAAATTGTAAGTGCACATTATAGAATATCTGATAAGGTGTGCTTCCACCTTCTCGAGCACGGTGACAACCCCTTTTCTCCATATATCTCTACTAAATAACCGCCTTCCACCTCCCCGAACATGCAACCCCTCATCTCCATGTATCTCTTCTCAATCACCCTCCTCCTCTATGTATGCCAACTCGTACAACCTTATCATACATGGTTACCAACTCATAATCCCTCCTCCATTCTTTCCCCACTTTCACAATCTCTTCCTCCTTACATCACCACTCCCATAATCCCCACCTCCGTATATCTCTACTTACACAACCTCTTCCTCCGTGCATCCTCACCCACACAATCCCTTCTTTCATGCATCCATTCTCACACAACGCCACCTCCGATATATCTCAACTCTCACAAACCCACACCCCAGTGTATCCACCGCTGAAATACTTGGGGGCATCATGGCCAAATAAAGGTATGAACTATGATAGTTTTGTTTAAAAACTCCATTGACTCACGAGATTTCCGCCAACGAAGAATAACACTCCACTTCATCCTGTCATGTTTACACTCCACGCAAATCCATGTATACATGGGTCTCCCGTTATTAAAGACAACAAATAAACTCACAAGATAGCAGTGTACTTCAGAGCGTCATAAAAACTACCTTCCTTAATTTATGCTGGGTTCTATCAGACGTTTATTTATGCTGCGCTTAACAAAGTTGGATTACATCACATTTGGTTGTGTTTTAAGGACGTTTATTCGCTTTTTATACAGCATGCTCATTGTCGTATAACACATTTTACAACATTTATAACACATATGGAAGGGAAACCCGAGGCCTGTAAACAGTAAATAAAGGTATGTTTTCAGGCACTCGTAAGAAATAAAGAAGTAGAACACAAGACAACAGAAAAACAACAGACGTGAGTGGCTTACCCAGGACTCGAACCCAGGACATTCCATGCAACAACCTCGCCTAGCTATGCAAGCGAATCACACTATCCTCCCTTTATTTACTGTTTACAGGCCTCGGGTTTCCCTTCCTTATGTGTTATAAATGTTTATATACTGTTCAAATAAAGAAAGGCAACTTTTTTGGTGTTACTTTTATAAAAGATATTCGCTGATTGGACATCAGTCAACCTATCGACTGTGTCCACCTTGTCATTAACTTCTCGTGGTTACCTGAATTGTACTCACCTCATGATTCGTGAGGTCATGAAAGAGGTCAAGGTCAAAACAACATTTTTGACAATAACTCGTGACAGGTTCATGAGAATCCCGTGAAACTTACTGAACAAAAAACTCTCTGACCATATTATTGAATGCCTTTAAAAGATTGACGCTCCTCGAATAAATTCAGTTGAAAATTTAATGCGCAAGTATGGCTCATCTCACTACAGAACAACGACTCATCATCATTGGACGTTTACAGACTGGACAGTCACAAAGTGTAGTGGCCAGACAATTTAATGTGGCTAGAAGCACCATTAGTCGCCTTTGGAGGCGATTTCAAGAAACTGGCTCAGTGGCATACCGGCCGCGCAGTGGAAGACCCAGAGTCACAACTCCTGCCGAAGACCGCTTCATATGGCTGCGTCACCTCAGGAATCGACTTGCATCTGCGTCCTCCACAGTTCAGTCAATGTCAGCAGCTCGTCGAATTTCAGATCAAACGGTCAGGAACCGGCTGCACGACTCTGGTCTTTGGGTTAGAAGACCCTACAGAGGTCCTGTTCTTACGGACCGGCATCGCCAGAACCGACTGCAGTGTGCGAACCAGCATCGTCAATGGACCGTTGAGAATGACTGGAGACGGGTTTGGTTTAGTGATGAATCATTTTTGTGCTCCAGCGACACGATAGACGGAGAAGAGTTTACCGCAGAGTCCATGAGCGCTACGCCCAGAACAGCGTTGATGAGGCTCCTCTACATGGTCGTGAAGGTGTACTGATGTGGGGGGCGATCAACTTCATGGGAAGAAGTGATCTGGTGCAAATAGAAGGACGCCTGATTGCCCAACGATTCGTCGCTGAAATTCTTCGTCCTCACGTCCTTCCACTTCTGGCTGCACGAGGGTCGATTTTTCAGCAGGAAAACGCTCGACCTCATGTGGCACAACTCAACACCCAGTTCCTCGCTGACAACAACGTCCAGACCATTCCGTGGCCAGCCATGTCATCAGACATGAACCCCATAGAACACTTATGGGATGAACTAGACATACGACTCCGCCAGCGAGACGTGGCTCCAGCCAATCTCCGACGGTTGTCTCTTGCACTGCAGGAAGAGTGGTCAGCCATCTCACAACAACAGATCCAACGGCTAATCGGATCCATGTCAAGGAGATGTCGTTCTTTGACAGAGGCCAGAGGAGGCCATACACCTTACTGAAACGGAGGCCTCAGTCGCAAAGAATAAAAGTCCAAACATCATTTCATTGTTAAAGTGTGAAAGTTTCTTCATGCCAAGATTGAAACATTAATTCCGTAAAATAAAATTTTGGTACAAGTTAGAAATTGGATGTCCATTACCACTGCAATAATGTTGCGTTTCTTTTTTTTTGAACAGTATACAATACCAAAAACCTACCCTCTGTCCATTACTTTCTGTTGTTAGTCTTCTATCATTTACTAGACACAATATTAAGGTCTTTGTCTTGTGTAGTCTAACCTATACTGTATAATAGGGGAACAACATAAGTGATTGCGTCATTAATAGGCTGGACTGCCCATGGTAAATTTCTGGTGTTATGTCTTGCGGGTCGCACTAATGACCCGTCATCGAAGCATCATTTTTTGGTGATACCTAGTCCGTTAGTGGATCAGTGCTTTTGTTAGCTGTGTAGGACATTCTAGAGTGCATTTAAGACTGTGTAAACATTTCGTTATACGTCCGCAGCGGGACAGTGTGTTAGATTTAATAATAATGGGATAGTTAGAAGAGGCAGCTCTTAAGTTGTGATCCCCACCAAGTATAATTCTTTAGTCTTAGATTGGGTTGGACCGAGAGAGCGTAAAGTAATTATATATTGTGTCTTTTTTCCACTTAATCTGTTTTCTTTTTCCCTAGGTTTGTGCGACCTCGCACGTAATTTATTTTGCGGTGTTATTGATTTTGTTGTTTAATAAACTATAAAAATTGTACCCTGGATCAGTTTACCTTTAACTATACTGTACTTATATGCTTCGTCTGTATAGTTGTGTCTGTGGAAAATTTAGTGAAACCTATCTCCTTTCTGGTAGCCAGAGGCGGTGAGACGGTAGCTATTACATAAGTCACAAGTGGCGAGGGAGAGTCAAGCTCGGTTCTCACCCTCGAAGCTATAAATCTCATCTTTCCACATTCACTGTCTTTTTGATCTAAATCTATCTTCTCAGACTTTCTCAGTTCTAGTGTCTTGTCTCTATACTCAGACAAACTCTAACATAAAGCCACTTCGTGATAAGTGGGCGGCTGCGTCTTCGGGATCATTCTGAGATCTTGTATAGATTCATAGATTGTTTCTATAGGAAGTTCTCTGAGAATAGATTTTCTTTATTTTACCCCTAGACTCTGAGCTGTAAAAACTTATCCAGTCAGTAGTTTTTCCACAGGGTGCATTCATTATAGATTATTGTAGTTGTAAAAAAGCTCTAGGTGACATAGAGGTAATTGATGGCTAACCGTAATTTTTTCTCTAACAGTAAGGTAATTCCAGGTTTTAGAGTAAGCTTCTTAACCATTTTCTCAGGTTACTAGTGGGTAACGGAGTTGGAGGTGGTAGTTAATACACAGATTTGGCGCTAGTCTGAGGTTAGTTTGGGTTAGGGACAGAGGATATAGAGGGAGTATTTCCTAGTAGGTAACAGGAAGTTTTTCCCTTTTCCTTTCTGTCTTTTTCTGTAATCTGTGAGATTACTGTAGATTTTACAGGTAAGATGGCGGAATTGGTCAAGTTACGAGCTGCCTGGCGTGAGGCAGCTAAAGAAATGGGAATGGATGAGACCGAGACTAAGGCATACATGATAAGGGAAAACGATAGGCAGGCAGAGAAAGAGGAAAGGGACCGGCAGACCGAAATGGACTTGAGAAAAATTGAAGCAGAGAAAGAGGAAAGGGCAGCAGAAAGACAGCATGAACTTGCCATGCGTTCTCTGGAACTACAAATTAGAGCCTCTGAGGCCAGTTCGGCGAATGGAGACCCCCTCAGAGCAGGGGCGGCAGACCCCTCAGGACATTGGAGGGCCCCGGATGGCAGCCATGAATTTCCCGTTTGACTCTTTCCCTAGTGGGAATGAGAAAATCAATGTGCTTTTGGAGAAATTCGAACGGATGGCGACGGCATATGGATTGGATGGAAGTCTTTGCTGTTTAAAGTTATCACAGTCCCTGAAAGGTCATGCGTATGATATTTATAGCAAGGTGCTCATCGAAGACCAGAATGATTTTGAAGCACTACGTAACGCTTTTTTACAAAGGTTCCAGTGGACCCAACAAAAGTGCCAAACTATGTTCCGGGAGAGCTGGTAGGAAAAGGGAGAGAGTTTCACCCAATTAGCGGAAAGGTTGATGAATTATCTTGCTCGTTGGAGGAAGTTGTTAGGACTGGCAAAAACATTCGAAGGGATGGAAGAGCTGGTAATGTTGGAACAACTGAAGGCAACCATGTCTACAGACTTGAGGCGGTATCTGGCAGGCGCCCAGCAACTCGACCACATTATTGTTTTTGCCGAAAGGTTTCAGACCGCAGAGATCGAAACACCAGGACACATCCGTAGGGCACAGAACCAGCCATACCTAGAAAAAGGAGCGTCATCGTCTCAGCCGTCTTCTTCTCCTGCTCACCAGCAGCGAGGGCCTTCTCGCAAGGAGCCCCATTCCGGTCATAACATGCGACCCCAGCCTCCTGACAGATCACAGGGAGCGATCGCGCATGATCTCACCAGAAACAGGGGACCTAATGACCGGTATTGTCAGTTTTGTCGAGTTACTTCCCATTGGACGTCCAGGTGTCTGAATAAACCACCCTCTCAGCATGTAGCTTGTTTAAGGCCCGTGAGAGTGAAAAAAGGGAATACTTGGGAACCTATCAGGTCAGAGGAGTTGTTCTCTAACAGCGGACCAGCCGAAATGAATGGAACTATCACTACTTGTTTGTTTGACAGTGGGCTTACTTATCCCAGTATAGTCGCTCGACATTTGGTGAAGCCCGGGCAGATGACAGGGGAAAAGGTCGACATTGGGGGATTTTTGAAGAGAGGTACCTCGTGGCGCCTTCCCATAGCGAACATTGAGGTTAAGAGCAAATTTGTGTGTGGCACAATCAAGGCTGTCGTAATGTCACGGCCCGCCTATAATTTCATTCTTCGGGGCCCTTACTTAGTTTTGGGAACCCCACCCGCGCCAATCCTTGCTAACGCAAGGGGCCCATAGCAGGCCGGTAAGTGAAAAAAGAGAGTACCTAATTCACGGAGCTTAGCGGGAGCACCAACGGCCCTGTCTTGCGAAGGAAAGGATGGAGACCTCTAAAGACAATGGAATTTTATGCGCAGAGGCGTATCCTTTTGACAGTCCTGTTCAGCCTGATGGCCAAGCAGTGGCGACGCCTTTGACTTTGGAAGTACCTTCTTTGTTGCCGGGAATTAGGCACCCGATAATATTAACTCCCTCAAGTGAGGGAAATATTGACAAGAGCGGTATTGCGTATGTACCCGACCAGCGCACTCTTCATAGGGCAGAAGACCGCGGACTGAGCGATTATATGTTTCAAACCAGCCCTGGAGCCCCATACAACCGGCACTTTACTGACAAGGAAGAGGACAATGGTCTGAGCGACCATACGCCTATAAACGGAGATGGGCCCCACCACACTGCTATCTCGCTAACAGAAAAATACTCTTGCAAAGAGGCGAGAAGCGAGACAGTACAACCAGATGCACCCTGCCTAGTATCGGAAGTGGATGTCGCTGAGGTCAGGCGCAACCCAGTGAGAACCCCTGGAGAGATGGTAGAGAAAGTAGAAGTCTCTAGGCATCCTTTAAATGTACCAGAGGACACTGAATTGCTGGCTACCAGCAAATTTTTCCAAAGGAGTTTGAACGCTCCTATTACCCCATTAAAATTGGGTAGATGTAAGAAAAGAGAGGAGTTAGACTCACCATGGGATGGCACGGGTCGGAAATTAGACGACAAACTTCTCTCCAGTGTGAGAATAGACCAGGTAGGCGCCGAAAGTTTATTAACGGCCCTTTATGGTAACTCTTCCTCTTATCGGTCTGTAACGTTATTTAGTTCAGGGCCCGATATCTCGGGGCCCCAGAAAAGTGACTAGGCAAGATTCCCACTTCCTGGCTTTCTATCAGTAGACAGCCAATCCGGCCAAGTGGGGCTTAAAACCAACATTGGAGAACTATCTCCGAAAAACCACTCTTCCAGGGTATTATTGGAAGATACGCCAATGTTTATGGCAGCAGAACACAACAATCGCACATCCGCCCCGGCAGAAAAAAACCAGCGGTGACCAGTTTCACACTGTTACGGCGATTTCTGACCAAGTCAGTCAGCCTGATTCAGGTCACTTTGGGGCCAAAATGCTTGGTGATCATAGGTTACCGGCACTGTTAGGAAAATTCGTGGGCGGAAGACACGCAGGAAAGGAAAGGTGAGGAGCGACCATTTGGGTTGCGGTCGCCAGGTAGTAACCACAAGTTGTGACCCTAAAACTTTAGTGCTTACAGGCAGCTCTACGGACATAGATAGAGGCCAGTATAAAACATAAAATTACAGTAGTTAGGCCGGAAACCCGACCTAGAAGGGGGAGTATTGTGATGGGTTACTGTATTTTTTATTTTCAACTCGCCCCAGTCTTCTTCTCCATGTAAATTATTTGCATTGTTTTATTAGTATTAGGAGTTCGCGTTCATATTTATTAATTCTGGGTTAATTTTTTCTTGGATGATAGGATAAAATCGGACCATGTTCACCTACCCCTTTTTAATGGTAGGGATTGGGGAAACACGACCCAGGTACGCAGAACCAATGATATTATTCCGGTGGACTGCAGGTCAGAGGATTACCTAATTTTACATATTCTTTTGCGCGTGAGCAAATATTTGTTCGCGATTGGCTTGGTAAACACTGAGTCATCGGTTTGATTATGATATCATTGGACGAGTTCAGATTTAATTTATGTGCAGGCACCAAAATAGGTCACAGGTTGGGTTAAAGCGGTTCCAGATAGATAGACGCGACGCGATGACTCACAGCGTCGGTTATTGCATCACCTATTTATATTATAAATAGCATCGTCTAAGTCTTTCGCGCGTGAGTCCCAAGATATTTTCTGCCGTGAATAACGCCGCATCGTCTACTCAGCTAGAGAAATTCGGTATTGGGTATGTTCATAACTTATTAGCGAGTAGAAAGTTTTTCTGTAAGATCTTAGCACGTTAGAGTTAGCTTTATTCTGGGAGTTAATTTAAGTTTTATTAGTCAGGAGTGCCATCAATTGCTTACTTATACTAAACTATAGAGTGTAGTGTAAGTTGCGTCTATAATTTTTCTATGAATAAGCTAGCAGTATCTAGGATTTGTGTAGCGGCTTTTTGAGATAATTTAACTGTATAAGGTTAAGTCCTAAGGTTACACCAATAATGTAAATATGAGGGCCGTGTAACCTCATTTGATTATTGATAATTGGTAGTGTATATACGCGAGCGTATTTTGTGTATTTATTAGTTGTGCTATTTTGGTAATGTAGTTAGAAGACAAGGGGTGTAAGAGATGTAATTAATATTACTGAGAGGGTGTAGGAATTAGTGGGTTTACAATTGTGTTAATTGATACCCTCCCGGGTCAGTCCTTAAGAAGTAGGGCCGGGAAATTATACCGGGGGATTTTAGCTTACGGTGAATGGAATGTTGTGACGCCTGAGGGCAAGATTAGCACAAAAGATTCAGGTCAGCCCGGGTCTGGGGTTTACCTACCAGACAGCTAGTTACGTTGGTGCGGGATAGAGAGGTAGGAGGGAATGGTAGGTCAGTCTGACCCTTACGGCAAAAATATCTGTTATTTCTTGTGCGTAGATTTGTGAATAGGGGGAGTGAGTATTTAGGGGACACCAGGGAGTAGAGGAATTAAGGGTGTTAATGTGTTAGGGATGAGAATATTTTGAATTGTTGTATAGATGTTAATTTTTTCGTTTTACAGCATTTTCACGGCACACGGTAGAGGCTGTAGACTGCCCTAAAACCTACCACGGTATTTGGCCTTCTCAGGAGTAGAAGGCTCGAGACATCGCCATAGGTGAAGAGAACTGGGGACGCAGTAGTACAGGCGCCCAGTAAGTCTGCACCGGTGAAAGAAAGGAGACGGTCTCTTGCAGTGAGGACCCATACCTCAGCGGGAACCGGTCCCCAAATTCAGGAGCTCTTAGCTCGTTAAGAAACACCAAACAGGTTACGTTGCCTGGTGTTTAGAATACTGCCACAATAAAGCAGTACGTCCTAAACCCGAAGAGGTATAACTGGGCAGTGGAAAGAATTGTCATCAGCAGTGAAGCATCTACCTCCCGAGTCAAGTACATCGTTATTAATACCAAGGCCTCATCATCAGTAGTCAGGAAAGGAGAGAGATAAAACATTCCTTTCCGAAGGCCAACGGGAGGAGGGGGGTGACGGAGACGCCACTCAGCAGAAGACGGTAGTGTCAGAGAGACACTGAATCGAAGCAGAGGAGAGAGAGAAGTTCGAGAGTCAGATAGAAAGATTAGAGGACAGCCTCTGAGTAAGAGCCGGAAAGTCAGTTAGTGGATCAGTGCTTGTGGTACTGTTGTTAGCTGTGCAGGACATCCTAGAGTGCATTTAAGACTGTGTAAACATTTCGTTATACGTCTGCAGCGGGACAGTGTGTTAGATTTAATAATAATAGGATAGTTAGGAGAGGCAGCTCTTAAGTTGAGGCCCCCCCCCCCCCCCCCCCACCACCAAGTATAATTTTTTAGTCTTAGATTGTGTTGGGCAGGGGTGACCGAGAGAGTGTGAAGTAATTTTATATTGTGTCTTTTTTCCACTTAATCTGTTTTCTTTTTCCTAGGTTTGTTCAACCTCGCATGTTATTTATTTTGTTGTGTTATTGATTTTGTTGTTTAATAAACTATAAAAATTGTACCCTGGATCAGTTTATCTTTAACTATACTGTACTTATATGCTTCGTCTGTATAGTTGTGTCTGTGGAAAATTTAGTGAAACCTTATCTCCTTTCTGGTAGCCAGAGGTGGTGAGACGATAGCTATTACATAAGTCACAAGTGGCGAGGGAGAGTCAAGCTCGGTTCTCACCCTCGAAGCTATAAATCTCATCTTTCCACATTCTCTGTCTTTCTCATCTAAATCTATCTTCTCAGACTTTCTCAGTTCTAGTGTCTTGTCTCTGTACTCAGACAAACTTTAACATAAAGCCACTTCGTGACACTCCGTCAGTCATACTAGGGGCCATATCCACCTAGACCTAGTTCCGTCAATAATACAAGGGCCCATATCAACTTAGACATAGCTCCGTCAATCATACTATGGCCCATATCAATCTAGACACAGCCCCGTTAGTCATACTATGGCCCATATCAATCTAGACACAGCTCTTTCAGTCATACTAGGGCCCATATCAACATAGACACAGCTCCGTCAGTCATACTAGGGCCCGTATCAATCTAGACACAGGTCCGTCAGTCATACTAACGCCAATGTCAATCTAGCACCTGACAAACTATTTTTCACTTGAATATAAGACAGCAGTCAACGCCATGTCAGGTAGAACATTAGAAGTGGCACCAGCGAGTCAATATTTCAGCTGTGAAATTGTGACATATCTATGCCTAGCGTTCACTAAAGTGGTTTTATCATGTAATTGATCTCTTCAACTTAAAATCATGTTCAGCAGATAATTTGATGATTTCTTTTGTCCTTCCGTGTTCGAAATTTGGTAGTGTTACGCTCCAGTCTACCTGACTCTGCTTCTTAGATGGCAATGCAGCGTGGCAGGCACCGGGTTACCCCACCTCATGAAGCTGGACTTAGTATGATGTCGTCTTTTATATTTAACTCTCCTACCAGAATATCTGCCATGGTACTATCTTGTCCCTCTCATGACCTGGCTTTAAGCCTCCGCCAGCCGTGGAGGCAATTGTGAAAGTAACAAAGAGAAGACAAATTATTCCGTTCCTTCCGTCGGACACCACAACTAGGGATAGACACTAACACACCTGCGCGAAGCCGATGAGGCTAGCCACTGCGCGATAGCAACTGAAATTCTGTGCCAAATACCTCTTATAATATACGCCGCGTGTTGCATATCAGTCACAGCTCTTTTACCAGTACACCGAAAAACTCAACGTATTGTGGACAGATAAATTCCTGGTGATTTCTGTACCGCAGAGTTTAATGTCACGAGTTCCATAGCCCATTGCGGTTGTTCCACAGCCAGCAAGATGCATTTTCGGCAGTTTCACTAAGCCTCTTCAGTGCCCTTGTTCTCGACTGTCCCCTCAGCCCCAACAGTTTCAATAAATCATACACTGATGCAGCAACGAGCCCTCTTGCGCCCACCTCAACAGCCATGACCCTTGCAGTGAACCCATCGTGTCTCAGATCCGCGGCCAGATCATTGTACTTGGCCGTTTTGAACGAATGTTGCTCGTCCAATCTGGATTCAAATGGCACGGTCAGTTCAATCAGTATAACATGAAGCGATGCTGAAGAATGAAGCACTATATCCGGCCGTGATTTTCTGATACTCACTGGATGCCCATCGTCCAGGTAGGTCTACCGCCATCTCCTAGTCGTTTGCACAGTCAAGAAGAGATGGTAAACTGCTACCTGGTCTACTCTGTTTGGGGTGTGCTGACTTTCCTACGCTCGGAAAGTATGTATTTGTGGTGCTCGGCGTGGCTTTGCTATTCGCCTTCATCCGTGCCAGGTGTATTGTCGCATTTAGCACTTTGTTGTGGCGCAAAGTGTATCGCCCTTGCCCTAATGACACCTTACACGCTGAGAGCACGAGTTCATGTTTCTGCCTCCCCTGGCACAGGGAGCACTGCTCATCGTCCGACTTTCCCCATCTCACAAGGTTGGTGGCCGACGGCAGCAGGTCATACATTGATCTAACAACGAAGCTGAGTCTAAGAGGTGCCATATGCCATATATCATTCCATGTCAATGACCTTTGCAGGGCTCCTTCCCATGAGTCCATTGGCTTTGTTGGGTCAGCTGCACTGCTTTTTGCAACCTCTTACCATTCTCAGCTCCTCGTATCTCCTGAACTACCATGTCTCTGCGCTCCCTGCTTGATGCCTTGGACCACCAGCGTCTCCATGACCAAATCCCCGTCTATTCGTCTGTGTGTATCCGATTACCTCCCTCAGTTTGAGCGACTCTTGGGCAGCATCAACAGCTTCTTCCACTCTCTACTTCCTTCCCGTTTTCAGTGTGGGCTGAATGGACTTAACCACGTCATCTGATGACTCCGCGTAGCATCATTGCATGCCTTGCCTTTTCAAATTTGTACTCTTCAACAACTGACTTGAAGGGAAGCAGACGTTTTGACTTTTTGCAGTACAGTGCTACATCTGACAGACCTGGTGGTATCCCTAGCCATTTCCTCATGAACCTGTTGACCTTCTGCTCTATAGCTTCCACTATACATGTGCATATTTCATGTATAAGCAGTGGCCACAGCAACTTAGGTATCAACATGAACTGGAGGCACCACAGTTTTTATTTTCCAAGGAGTCTGCTTTGGTCTATGATCTGTAGCCATCTGCCTGCCATTTCTATTGTCTGATGCACTGCCTTCGAGTCTTTTAAGAGGCATCGTACACCCTGCCAAGACTTCTAACAAGTTCCTCAATGACAGTATGGATTCTATGGTTGGAAACCATTAATATGACCTCTGCTACCTTCCCTTTCCTGACTGATAGGCTTCTCGACTTCTTGGGTTTGAAGCTCATTCTGCACCAGCTGATTAGTTCATCCAGGTGTGCTAACATCCTCCGGGCCTGATGTTCATCTGATGTCAGAATTGTTGTGTCATCCATGAATGCTTTAAACGGTGGCATGTGACACATTCCACCGAGCTTTGGACCTATAGCCATTCCTTCAGCCACATTGAGGATTACCTGCATAGCACTGCAAAACAGTCATAGTTGGCGATTTTAATTCCCATCATTATGCTTGGGGTGGACAACATGCAGACAATGCAGGAAAGCGTCTACTTGACTTTATAGAAAACAATGACCTGCTAATACTAAATGATAGAACTGCAACTAGAATTAATCCACAAGCTAACGGGGAAGACTCGGCAATAGACATACGTATAGCAATTAACATCCTAGCGAATGTAAATTGGAAGTGTTACAAGACACAAACTCAGATCATCCGCCTATTGTAATAACCATGCATGAAAACGTCATTCCAAACCCAGGACCAGAGAAACCGACTTTCAACTATAAAAAAGCAAACTGGGAAACCTTCCAATCAGAGCTGGAGGTGATGGAATATAAAGACATGGAATCAGATGATACTGGCGAGATGGAGCTCTTTACAAAATGAAAAAGATTGGCATTACTGGTAAAACCTATAGGTATCTAGAAAACTTTTTACAGGACAGGTATTTTGCTGTACAGGTGAATACTGATAGGTCAGAAATATATGAACAACAGAATGGGATTCCTCAAGGATCAGTGATCTCTCCTTCAATTTTCACTATAGCTGTAAATGATTTAGCAGATGAATTTAATGACATAAAGAATGCAGTATCACAATTTGCAGATGACTGCCATTTGGCGATCTGGAAAAAACTTGGACCATGTTTACAAAAAACTTCAAAATCAAATAGACAAAGTTTCAGAGTGGATGAAAAGTTAGGGCTTCCAAATTAATGTAAACAAAACAGTAGGTATGATTTTCAGCAAAGGAAATTAAAAAAAAAAATAACACAATCAATATAACCATTAAAGGACAGAAAATATGTACCTCCTCAACAACAAGATTTCTGGGCATAACTTTAGATAAACAACTAAATTATAATAAACATAAAGACAATTTGGTAGAAAGCTGTAGGGGACCCCTAAATATACTAAGGATTGTAAAAGGTAATGGATGGGGGGCCAGCAATAAAATAATGCTTATGTTCTACAAGTCTTTCATCAGGGGGAAACTGGATTATGCCAGCATCGTCTATGACTCGGCTGCAGCTTCTAACAAAGCAAAACAGGACAGGACTCAAAATGCAGCCATGAGAACCATTACAGGTGCATTTATATCGACACCAGTAGAAGCTCTAGACGTAGCTCTCGGCATACCTCCCCTTGGTCTAAGACGGAAAGAACTGAGATTAAATTATTGGAGTAAAGTAGCACAAGAAGTGACCCACCCAGCACATAAAGCATTTGTCAAAAACCAACCAAGTGTATGGGACGTCCAATTAAATAAAGATAGATATCCAACAGGTTGGAGAACTATAGAAGACCTAATGCAGTTCAAAGAACTATCAAACACAATTGAAAATAGTAATAAATAAAGAAGCAAAATACCACTATGGGAACTAAAAACACCAATCATAGACTACTCACTTACTGAAAAGATCAAACAAAACATAGAAGATAAGGAAGCCAAAATGAGAAGTAGAAAGTTCATAGAGCAACTAACTAAACAAAGTCTCGCCGTCTACACTGATGGATCCAAGGGTGATAGTGGGCAACTAGGTGCCGGAGTTGTAATACCACAATGGGGAATTAAAAAGAGCTACAGTGTAACGGAAGGGGCATCAATTTTTACTGCAGAGATGGTAGCAATTCTTAAAAGTCTAGAAATAATCGAAGATAACCCACCAGAAGCTGTTACGATATTTACAGACTCACTATCATCACTACAAGCACTAGAACACCCAGGTAAATGTAGCCGGCCAGACATAAAAGAAGAAATTTTAGCAATTAATACATCACTAGAGACCAGAGGATGTAGTGTGAGGCTAGTGTGGGTTCCAGCACACATAGGTATAGCTGGCAACGAGTTGGCAGACCAGAACGCCAAGAATGGAAGAACAAGTAAAAACAATATAAAAGCAGGACTAGGAAGGTCAGAGATCAAGAGCCAAGTGAAGGAAACTATAAACGAGGAATGGAAGACAACATGGAAGGAAAGTAGAAAAGGCAGACACGCGATCAAACTGCTGAAAGAACCAACGAGGACATGGCAGGTCAGAGAAGAATTAAAGATACCATCGAACAAAAACCTGTGGCGTCTCCGACTCGGTGCAGCATACTTCATGGTAGAAGAACCACACTGCCAAGAATGTCAGGAAGAGAATGACATAGACCACTACCTGATCCACTGTAAAAAGTATGAACAACAAAGGCTTGAATTAAAAACTTACTATAGAAATCACAATATAGACTTAACAGGTGATAAGGTTTTAAGTATAGATGCCCCAAGAGATGCCCAATCAATACTTAAAAGATATATACATAAAACAAAGAAAAAAATATAAGGTTAGAACTTCAGGAAAATCATCCAACTAAATAGAAATTAAGCAACAAGAACTAACATAGCATTAACAAAAAAAATAATTACTCATAGGACAAGGAAAGACAAGGTATTAAAAAAAAGGGGATAACAACTCAAAATAACAAATACTAATACAAATTAAAACCAAGTGTAAAGGGCAATAGTTATCTATAAACAATACAAAAGAGAAAATAAAATTGACAAATACTAATATAAATAAAAATCAGCAACTGCAAAAGACAACAGTTATTTAAATTGAATACAAATATAGTAAATAAAATAACACTAAATACCCCAATTATAACCAACTTTCAGGTTGAACAGGGTAGACCAAGATGGAACGAGAAGAGGCAACAATGATCAGATTTTGAGTGCCTGATCTCCACCCATCAACTCATCAAAACAACAACAACATGATACTGACTTGTGGGCAGAAACACTGACCAATGAAATGCTTAAAATAGCAATAAAATATATACCAAATAAAAATATGCCACATCACCTAAAACCAATAAATAAAATTACTAAGAAAAGAAAAACTCAGTGGAATAAAGAACCAGTTGCCTGGTGGAATAAAAGCTGTGCAGAAATTCATGAGAGAAGAAAAAGGGCCTTACAAAAATATAGAAATAATAGAACAGAAGAAAACTATGATGAGTATAAACGTATTAGGAATGAATCTAACAGTATAATATTTAAAGCCAAAGAAACTAACTGGAATGAGTTTTGTCAATCACTTAAACCTAAAACTCAAATTAATGAAGTATGGAAAAAACTTGAGGCAGTCAAAGGGAACCATAAGAAAACAATAATGCCAACAATCAAACTACCAAAGAGAACAGAAACAGATAAAGAAAAAGCTAATGCCCTTGCTGAGTATTTCTATAAAGTCAGTGCAAAAACTAGTCTAGGACAGGAAGAAAATGAGAGAAGAGAAAGACTTAGGATACAGTTTTTAAAGGAACTACCAGACCAGATAGATGAAACAAACTATTTAGATGCTGATATAACAGAGGAAGAAGTAAGTAGTGCAATAAATGAGAAATCTAATACAGCCTCAGGGCATGATTTACTTAGGTATGAAATCCTTAAGAAAGTACCAAAAAAACCTATAAACATAATAAATTCCCTTTATAACAAAATCTGGAGCTTAGGAAAGATACCAAATGCATGGAAAGTAGCTGTGATAGTACCCATCCTAAAACGCAATAAGGAAGCCCATGATAAAAGTTCATATAGACCTATTGCCTTAACATCACAACTAGGCAAAATACTGAAAACTGTTGTTAACAAAAGAGTTAAATTCCACCTGAAGAAAAAAATCAGTTATATAGCCCAACCCAGCCAGGGTTTAGAGCAGACAGAAGTACAGTAAACCAGCTTGTAAGAATAGAACACTATGTAAAGCTAGGGTTCAAGAGGAAAGATAAAACAGTGGCAGTCTTTTTGGATGTCGCTAGAGCATATGATGAATGCTGGAGAGATGGAGCTCTTTACAAAATGAAAAAGATTGGCATTACTTGGAAAACCTATAGGTATCTAGAAAACTTTTTACAGGACAGGTATTTTGCTGTACAGGTGAACAATGATAAGTCCGAAATATATGAACAACCGAATGGGATTCCGGAGGTATCAGTGATTTCACCTTTAACTTTCACTATAGCATTAAATGATTTAGCGGAATGCATTTAACGACATTAAGAATGCAGGATCACAATTTGCAGATGACTGTGCCATTTGGCGATCTGGAAAAAACTTGGACCATGTTTACCAAAAACTTCAAAAACAAATAGACAAAGTTTCAAAGTGGATTAAAAGTTGGGGCTTCCAAATTAATGTAAACAAAACAGTAGGTATGATATTCAGCAAAGGAAATTTAAAAAAAATAGCAAAATCAATATAACTATTAAAGAGCAGAAAATATGTACATCCTCAACAACTAGATTTCTGGGCATAACTTTAGATAAACAACTAAATTGGAATAAACATATAGACAATTTAGTAGAAAGCTGTAGGGGACCCCTAAATATACTAAGGATAGTAAAAGGTAATGGATGGGGGGTCAGCAATAAAATAATGCTTATGTTCTACAAGTCTTTAATCAGGGGGAAACTAGATTATGCATGCATAGTATATGACTCAGTTGCAGCTTCTAACAAAGCAAAACTAGACAGAATTCAAAATGCAGCCATGAGAACCATTACATGTGCATTTATATCGACACCAGTAGAAGCACTAGAGGTAGCTCTTGGCATACTGCCCCTTGGTCTAAGACGGAAAGAACTAAGATTAAATTATTGGAGTAAAGTAGCACAAGGACTGACCCACCCATCACATAAAGCATTTTTCAAAATCCAACCAACTGTATCGGACGTGCCCTTAAATAATGAAAGATATCCAACAGGGTGGAGAAATATAGAAGATCTAACACAGTTCAAAAGAACTGTCAAACACAATTAATAATAGTAATAAATATAAAAGCACAATACCACCCTGGGAACTAAAAACACTTACTAAACAGATCAAACAAAACACAGAAGAAAGCTAAAACGACAAATATAAAGTTCATAAATGAACTTACAAAACAAAGTCTGGCCGTCTACACTGATGGATCCAAGGGTGATAGTGGGCAACTAGGTACAGGAGTAGTAATAACACAGTAGGGAGTTAAGAAGAGCTACAGTGTAACTGAAGGGGCTTCGATTTTTACCGCAGAGATGGTAGCAATTCTTAAAAGTTTAGAAATAATCGAAGATAACCTACCAGAAGCTGTTACGATATTTACAGACTCACTATCATCACTACATGCCCTAGAACACCCAGGTAAATGTAGCCGGCCAGACATAAATGAAGAAATTCTAGCAATTAATACATCACCAGGGAACAGAGGATGTAGTGTGAGACTAGTGTGGTTTCCAGCATACATAGGTATAGCTGGTAACGAGTTGGTAGACCAGAACACCAAGAATGGAAGAATAAGTAAAAACAGTATAAGAGCAGGACTGGGAAGGTCGGAGATCAAGAGCCAACTGAAGCTAACTATAAACGAGGAATGGGAGACAACATGGAAGAACAGTAGAAAAGGCAGACACGCGTTCAAACTGCTGAAAGAACCAACAAGGACGTGCCAGGTCAGAGAAGAATGAAAGATGCCATGGAACAAAAAGCTATGGCGTCTCCGTCTCGGTGCAGTATACTTTATGATAGAGGAACCACACTGCCAAGAATGTCAGGAAGAGCATGACATAGAACACTACCTGATCCACTGTATAAAATATGATCAACAGAGGCTTGAATTAAAAACATACTTTAGAAATCACAATATAGACATGAAAGGGGATAAGATTTTAAGTATATATGCCCCAGGAGAAGCCCAATCAATACTTAAACGATACATACATAAAACAAAGGAAAACATATAAGTTTAGTACTTCAGAAAAGACATTCAACCAAATAGAAATTAAGCAACAAGAACTAACAAATCATTATTTAAAAAAAAAAAAACAGAAAAATTAGCAAACTTACTAACTAGTCATAAGACAAGGAAAGACAACGAGGTTTAAAAAAAAACTTAAAGAGAATAAATACTAATACAAATTAAACCAAGTGTAAAGGACAATAGTTATCTATAAACAATACAAAAGAGAAAATAAAATGAACAAATACTAATATAAATTAAAACCAGCAACTGCAAAAGACAATAATTATTTAAATTGAATACAAAATTAGTAAATAAAATGACACTAAATACACCAATTATAACCAATTTTCAGGTTGGAATTTCCAAAAATAATAGAGGCTTAAATGCTAAAGTAACTTTTATAGTCGCGAAGGAATTTATAATTAATAAATTTAGTTAAGTCCTATATATATAGATGTGGGTTTTAATCATTAGAACTCGCGCAGTGTTTATTAAATACATAATTAAATACGCGAGGGTATATATAGTCTTAACGGGAAATTCATCGCGCTTTAGAATGTTATTTGATTTTTCGGTATATTACATGGTTTTTTTCTTCCTACAGAGTGATCGTAACCTTTGCAATCCCAGCAATAGAGAAATCATACAGAGTCCTTTTCAGTCTCGGTTCTTAACTTCCAGATATATTGATGGAACATTTTAAAATATAATTATTGTGGCGGTCCGATGCGACCTAGCTATCAATTACATGAAAGAAAGCACCCCCAAGAACTTTTTAAAAATAAATCATCAAATTTAATTACAATCTGTAATATAAACTGGAAGATTAACAGTGCCAGTAGCGATAATTTAATTACTGCTCTACTGTGAGAGAATACATATTTACCTGACTGTGACTGAGCCTAATTTTTCCTCACTGGATTTAAACCATACCGGTCAGTTGCTATCATCACGCCTTGAAGGAATTTTACCTCCAGCAGCGAAATTAAAGAGACCTCATTTTCACACCTGTATTGAATTGTGTCAGTGCCATCCCATAGACTCCTTTTCATATAATAAAACATAAGAACTCTGAGTCTTCAAGTCCGGCGATTAGTGGGAATATTCGCTATCAGCAAACCTCGCTACATCTGGGGCGGGACATCAAAGTACTAGACATTTTCACGTGTCAAGAGTAATTGTTGTTTATATAATTCTATGGATTGTCTGATGCTGCAATCGGTAAGTGTGTGTGTGTGTGTTTATATGAGTGTGGATCCTCACGCGCGTGCATGAATGACAAAAAATCTAATTGTTTTTGCAAACCATTTGTTAACTTGCCTACCGGGCAATACATTTTCTGTATACCCCGCATTGTTCCTTTAAGTGGGATATTTTGTTAACTCTATTTAACCCCCTCCCTTTCAATTGCTTAGTAAAGGGAAGAACAATTTGGAATAACAGGTTTTTTCTACCACCCATACCTAGTATTGTAACCCCTCTTTCAGAGTAATTAACTTCACTGTTAGGTTACATTACCCATGTTCCTGAAAACTATCTATCTTTGGACTGGGTTCATCTTTGTCTAATAAGCGGGAAGGGCTTAGTCGATACCAATCTTCTTCACCCCCTCCCCACCTTGTTATTTGCATTTTCTGTACTTATGATAATTTTATGTAAAAGTTGATATTTGTTTGTGATTTGATTTTTTAGATTAATAAACATCATAAACCTAGTTAGCACTGTGTTGGAAATACCCAAAGCCCAACATTTCCCCTATTTATTTAATATAGATTGTATTCACGTGCGTTTGTGTGTTTGAAGCACCAAATCGGTGTGAGCGCAAATGTGTGTCTGGAAAACTTACAAATAATTGTTTGACCAGGAGAGACTGAAGAGTAGATTGAGAGAAACGATTTGTCGTAAATAAGTCTGTCTTTACTCTCCTCCAGCACTCTGTGAAGCAACTAGTTACTCTGTAACCTTTCTATCACTGAGCTTTCATCATCATTCTCCACTCTAAACCGGACCACTATTTCTAAGACTCTTTCTCTCAAAATTAATTTACGACAATATTTGGGGGCTCGTCCGGGATCTTGAGCTACATTTGAGGCAATCGCATAGCCGGGATAAAGATATTTTGAGTCTGATTAAGTCTGGATCTAACTAGATAGAGTGTGAATGATCTGTCTTTGTGAAGTAGGGAAATATAAATAATTAATTACACCCCTAGACAACGCCTTTTAGTATTTGGGTCGTCCTCACAGCATATTACAGATTGTAATTAAATTTGATGATTTATTTAAAAAAAGTTCTTGGGGGTGCTTTCTTTCATGTAATTGATAGCTATGTCGCATCGGACCGCCACAAGAATTATATTTAAAAATGTTCCATCAATATATCTGGAAGTTAAGAACCGAGTCTGAAAAGGACTCTGTATGATTTCTCTATTGCTGGGATTGCAAAGGTTACGATCACTCTGTAGGAAGAAAAAAAACCATGTAATATACCGAAAAATCAAATAACATTTTAAAGCGCGATGAATTTCCCGTTAAGACTATATATACCCTCGCGTATTTAATTATGTATTTAATAAACACTGCGCGAGTTCTAATGGTTAAAACCCACATCTATATATATATAGGACTTAACTAAATTTATTAATTATAAATTCCTTCGCGACTATAAAAGTTACTTTAGCATTTAAGCCTCTATTATTTTTGGAAATAATATAACAGGTATAACATTACATTTACAACTGGGAACTATTGAGATGGTTTAATTTAATAAATTTAAATTAACACAATATCCAGTGAAATAGAATGAATGAACCGGACCACTATTTCTAAGACTCTTTCTCTCTAAATAAATTTACGACAGACAGGGTAGACCAAGATGGAACGAGAAGAGGCAATAACGGTCAGCTGTCAAGTGCCCATAACCGTTTCAAAACAACAACACAACAACATTGTCCAGGTACGGTTTATTCAGAGCTTAGGGGAGCAATCCATTTTCTTTTTTCATGTCATGAGAGGAAGAAAACTGGAATATATTGCGACAACAGGAAATTGTTATGATTAAAATTCATAACATTTATGCCGATATAATAGGTAGTTCAACAGGGCAACAATTGTTTTTATTTATTTTATACGGAGTCACTTATTAATAAAGGAAGTCACTGTCGCGAGAGGTTTGGAAGTTATTAAAATAAAGACTTTCCTGGACATAAAGATGTATCAGATGATACCAGGATAGTGCCAGATAAGAGACTGGTCTTATAAGAAATACCCCCTTCTCTGAAAAGAGCAAGGGTGTATCGACATCAATAGTGGGGTCAAGCTATGTAAACCTTTTCAAATACCCTATTAACACTTACAGTCGTAATTTTTGCCCTACTGACAAATATTCTACACATTTTCTAACGCTGGCTTTTGTTTCAATATCATACAGGTATGCCCTTAATGCAGCAACACACTAGTCCTGTAGTTTCACTTTCTACACATCCAAACACATAAGCGGGTATACACAGGCAAATAATCAACAATATATACAAATATATATATATATATATATATATATATATATATATATATATATATATATATATATATATATATATATATATATATATATATATATATATATCTTTCTTACCTTCAGGCAATAATACACAAGCTGAATACAGGCTTTCAAAGGGAATTTAAGTCTGCTCTTAGATCACAGCGGCAAAAGATCCTGCAGTAACAGTTTGCGCTCGATTAATTCAGCTAGGTATTTTTAAATTTAATGGCGGAACTACCCTAAGTCCCAGTTCTATGTATAGCGCCGTGTCCGCCCAATCGGAAGCACGGTCCAAATGTGTGTTTAAGAATCAAAACCCAAACGTTTTTCAGCTTTCCCGTATAATGTGACTAAGTTTAAATATTTTATATCTAACTTATTACTGGGCCGTTTTGAACCATTTACCAAGTAAAGTGATATTTAAACTGCTAATTTATCTCTATCTTTCTATATCTTTGTTGTTTAGTTATTCCATGGCATTTAAATCTATGCAGTCTTTAAGCAGCTAAATCGGGAGCTACCCTGATGTAGAAATATCACTAAAACCAATTTTTCTCTTCAATTAAATTACTATTTTGAGGCCGTCTTTGTACCTACTTATTAAGTAATATCCCAGATGTTATAAGAGTTATGTATTTCCCTGTATATCTCGTTATTCTTTAAGAAATAAAATAACTCCTTCCTATAAAATACACAGAATAAGCCCTTTCTTTCAAACATGAAAAGGTTTCGTTATACATACTAAACAAGGAGCGTCCTGATTGGCTATTCCGCCGGTCCATTTATCCCATAGTGAGCGCGGTAAATATGACCGTGTTGTTAGACAGATTCAAAATACGACAGTGACGTCATGCCGATATGGTTTACTGGCAGACGTGAACAAATTTGAAGCAGAAGTGAGGTGATCGTCTGCAAGAGAGATGCGGCTTGTGTTTGGAAGTGTGCAGACGTATGTGTTTTGAGCTCCTGCAGTATTCTGTGTTTTTCCTGAATTATTCCATCACCAGGACATCAATATACTTGGTTGAGATGTCCCTGGCTTATTCTAGTAAGAAAATGTGTGCATATTCATAAAGATGTCCAAAGGACGATATTAAATAAAGTTTGACTGATTGCCAATGACCAGCGTTTGATAGGGAACGAACTGGACTTATACGTACTACTGCATTTTGCCTTTGGGCCTATGTATCTATTTTCATGGAGCTTTTTGTCAAAACGTATAAACTGCATGTTTGTAAAATTGTGAAGGAGGTGTTGGTCCGCTCAGTGCAGTTATGCTAATTTCGTGTTGTATGACTGCCCCTAGAGTCTACTTTGGCCACGGAGAATATCTCCGGAATAATTACCATTACGACACGTATCAGAAATGTTGAAGGAAAACGAGACATGGAACAAGAAGGAGAAAGTATATTAGACAGTTTGACGTCACTGATTTGAATGAAGTGAATAACATAATTAATAAACAGTACTACAGCGTCCGAGTGGCGCAGTGGTTAGATCGTTGCACATTAGCAGCAAAGGTGTCGGGCTCGAAACACTGTGTCGTCACTGTGGTCTCAGGTCCACCCAGCTGTAAATGGGTTTCTAACTCTGGTCTTGAGGTAGGGAAGGAAAAGACAGCAAGGAAAGGAGTTGGTCAGCACACCTCTCGATGCTAGATCAAGCATAGCGAAGTCTCTAACTCTTCAAACCCCTACGACAGTATCTGCTATGGGACTATGTCTACATGTACCGTACTAGACGCACGAAAGTTTGCAGAGACATGATCACCTGCGCCGCCCGGCAAGGTACTTGAAGAAGAATAAGATATGTATGTGATCTTAGACTTGTGGTAAATTGCTGCAGGCTTGGATAACGTCAGCAATAGAAACCTTACTGAAGTACTCACGTAGACAGAGATACCGGTAATAAGAAACTCAAGTGGCCTGACATACGTTTCGCCACTTGTACCTTCTTGCCGCTGTAGGATGGTGGGCCCACTTGTGTCATGGCTCCCAGGTGTTGTCCTACTGTTATTTTTTTTTTTTTTTGCACTAGAAATTGAATCCACTCCAGCTTGTTCACAGTTACTGAACTACCTCTTCACTCCTGAGTTTATCAATTCTACCAACCAGAGGCGGCTGTGAAAGTAAATATTTTGTTTTATATAAAACATACTGTCCTGCATTCCTTGTGATCTGTCTCATGGTGTTCTTAAAACTGGACACGAACCAAGAATGTTCCAAACAATCTCAGAATTGTGCTCAAGAAACAGGACAGACAAGAAGAATGACACAGCACAGGTAGTCGTTGGAATTGGAAACAGGACTAAGATTGGTGGGCTTGTTGGACAAAGTATGATGTGCATTATCTTATGGTGCCGTTACATTAGCCATAAAGGCGGATCGGGTCACCTTAAAAATTCGCTGGTTAACACGGCAATGACACTGTCTTGACTGGCCTAGCGACAGTGGGTTTTCTATTGCTGGGGATTCTAGTATATTCTTACCAACTATTTGCTGTCACTGTCAAACATGGCCACTGTACCCAGCATGTCAGTTTGAAAAATGGCCTCGTACGAGATTAGTCGCGTCATGCGCCAATCTATCCAGCTGTAACAAAAACGGTTTCTTGACTCTGCTCATGACTTCAGGAAGGCATAGATAGCGAGGAAGGGATATGGTCATATCCACTTCATAAAGTTTATTATAATAATAGCCCCTTCAGTCATTGAAGACTGTGGGAATGCGCCCCTGAGGTGACAACCCTTCAGTCATTGAAGACTATGGGAATGCGCCCCTGAGGTGACAGCCCTTCAGTCATTGAAGACTATGGAAATGCGCCCCTGAGGTGACAGCCCTCAGCTGCTTACTTTCTTGGTGTTCCTTTCGACATTTTCTCTCCTCTTCTGCTTGTTGTGTGAGCTTCTTTTCGCCAAATCTGAGGTGGCGCCGCGGATAGCATCGCCACTTGGTGCGATTGGCAGCTTCATCCTCCCAGGTTGCTGGATTTATGTCCAGTGCCCTCATGTCTCTCTTGCCCTAATTTCGAATCCGGTTAATATGCCCTTAGAAAGAAGACATTGAACTAGTTTAAATTGATGACACCAGACAGGAGAACTTGCGTGGCCTATGATCTACGAGAATCTAAAGTTTAATGATGATGGTGACGAACGTTAAGGTGGAACACGGCGTAGTCAGAAGGCAGATACAATCAAATTTGAGGGAGGGCAGAGACAAAGACAGAGAAAAAGAAAGAGAAAGAGAGAGAGAGAACGAACGAACGAACGAACGAACTTTATTTTCAAAGGGTTGAGAATTGGGCACGCAGGCCCGTCTGACATTCTGCCCTTCCTTTCTCTCACCTTTCATACTGAATTCATTTATTCTCATATGCATTTTACATATCAAATTCAAGGAATTCAACGTTGTAAAGTAAAAGAGAGAGACAGAGAGACAGAGAGAGACAGAGAGAGACAGAGAGAGAGAGAGAGAGAGAGAGAGAGAGAGAGAGAGAGAGAGAGAGAGTTGTACACCTGTAGATCATTCAACAACCTTCGGTGCTCATGTCAGGACTTTGGTTAAAACGCTCCAAAAGGATTACACTGGAGGAGGACAGACGTGTAAGAAACTTTATTACCGATATATGCTCTAATTTTCGCTATATGAAAGTAGTATACAATGTTCTTTACGGGTATTATTGTGGTGGAGGGGCGTGACTATTATATAAGGAAATGTGCTGGAGTAGCGTGGTGGCGGAGAGGCCTTTTATATAGCAATATATAAGTTCAATAATTGCGGGCGTTTATTTATTGTGTGTGTAGGTTGTTGTGTGTTGTTGTTTATACAAAATAGTTATACATATATTACAACAATTAGACAATATTTATGTTACAACAGCAAGACGATATTTATATGACAACAGTTATACATATATTACAACAGTTAGACTATATTGTATATATATATATATATATATATATATATATATATATATATATATACATATATATATATATATATATATATATATATATATATATATATATATATATATATATATATATATATATATATAAAAGAAAACACTAGATACATTTTATATATTTATTGACAAAGAGGTGTTAGCTGGTCTATGGGTGCTGTAGGGGGACGTCTAACCTCACTACTACGGTCGTGCCGGTCATACGCCTAGGAGCTCTCAGAGTCCGAGTACAGTCTTGTGCTGGCGGGGGTGACGATGTATGTTGGGGTGTAGCTGGCGGTTGTAGGTTGGGGGGATTTTTGTGTGTTGTGGTATTGTTTTGTTATGTGTGTTGGTGTGTTTGTTTATACATATATACATACAATATATATAAAAAAATATATAAAATCGATAATGAAGGAAAAAAAATCGATAATGTTGGATTAGGTTACTAAGAGGGTTTTTGAAGCGACTGGAGCTTTTTTGTGCTGGCCTGGGTGACGACGTATGTTGCGATGTAGCTGGCGGGGTGGATTAGGATGTTTTTGTGTGTGTGTGACTCAGCAGTGTGTTGGTGTGTTTTGGGAGTGACGTGTTAGAGAATTTACTAGGGCCAGCATCGAGAGTTGGGAGTGAAGTGTTAGAGACTTTACTAGGTCCAACATCTAGAGGTGGGAGTGAAGTGTTAGAGACGTGACTATATTAGGTCTAGCATGAAGAGGTGGGAGTGAAAGAGACGTGTCATTATACAAGGGCCGGCGCCTAGAGGTGTGAGTGAAGTGTTAGAGACTTGACTATACCATTTTGTGTGTAGGTATTTTAATTGTTATGTGTTGTTGCCTTTTTTTAGTCTAAACAACATCTGAAAGTCTTCTCAGTACAGCACAAGTACAAAATTAGGATTATATCAGAGTTGTGTACTTTCTGTGCTTCTCTATGGCGCGGAGAGCTGGAGAGTTACAGAGAAGGAAATGTCGAAATTGTCCTCTTTTCACACAGCATGCCTAAGAAAAATTCTCCGTATCTTTTGGCCGAATATCATCACCAACCAAGATCTGCTTACTCGGAGCAAGCAAGAGGACATGCACACCATCATAGCTGGCAGACGCTGGAGCTGGGTTGGCCATGTCCTCAGAAGAGACCTCGATGCCATCACAAGAACAGCTATGCTATGGACCCCTGAAGGAAAACGAAAGAGAGGCCGACCAAAAACAACTTGGCGGAGGACTGTGGAGGCTGAGATGCAAAGAATGAACCAGAGTTGGGGGACTGTACGAAGGATGTCCGCCGACCGAGCAAAGTGGAATCAATTTGTTGTTGCCCTACAAGACGCCACCAGGCGTAATGGCCACTGACTGCTTTGACAGTCGGCGGATAAGGATCAAAGAAGAAGAAGTGTTGTTGTATTGTGTGTTGGTGTGTTTGTTTATACATATATACATACAATATATATAAATATTTTTAAAAATCGATAATGGCTGAAAATATAAAAAATCGATAAAGTCGTTTTGTTTGAGTTTTAAAGGGAAGTGGTGCTGATTTTTGAGGGTGCGGTGGTTTATGCTGGCGGGGGCGATGATGCATGGCTGTCGCTGGCGGGGGTAACGACGTATGTTGGCGTGTAGCTGGCGGGGTGGGTTAGGTGTTTTTGTGTGTGTATGACTCAGCAGTGTGTTGGTGTGTTTTGGGAGTGAAGTGTTAGAGACCTGACTTTACTAGGTCTAGCATCTAGAGGTGGGAGTGAAGTGCTAGAGATGTCACTATTCTTGGACCAGCATCGACAGGTGGGAGTGAAGTGTTAGACATGACTAGGTCCAGCAGCGAGAGGTGGGAGGGCAGTGTTAGAGACTTTACTATTACCAGCATCAAGAGGTGGGAGTGAAGTGTTAGAGACATGACTAGAAATAGCAGCGAGAGGTGGGAGTGAAGTGTTAGAAACTTGCCTATACTAGGTCTAGCATGAAGAGGTGGGAGGGAAGTGTTAGAGACTTGACTATACCAGGGACACCATCTAGAGGTTGGCGTGAAGTGTTAGAGACATGACTATACTACGGCCAGCATCTAGAGGTGGGAGGGCAGTGTTAGAGACTTGCCTATACTAGGTCTACCAACTAGAGGTGAGAGTGAAGTGTTAGAGACCTGACTATACCACGACCAGTAGCAAGAGGTGGGAGTGAAGTGTTAGAGACTTGACTATACCAGGTCCAGCAGCTAGAGGTGGGAGGACAGTGTTAGAGACTTGCCTATACCAGGGACAGCATCGAGATGTGGTAGGGAAGTGTTTGAGACATGACTATACTAGGTCCAGCATCGAGAGGTGGGAGCGAAGTGTTAGAGACTTGGCTATACCGTTTTTGTGTAGGTATCTTAATTGTTGTGTATTGTTGTATTGTTCTGGTAGTGTGTTGGTGTGTTTGTTTATACAGTATTTATATTTATACATATATTTTACAAACATTTATTTATACACCATAGATAACAAAGGTTTATAAATAGAAGTATATATTTAACGTTCTCTTTTAAAAGAATACTTGAGCTAAAGAGGGAAATAGAAAAATCGATAATGGCGCATAGGTTACTAAGGGGATTTTTGAAGCGAGAGGGTATTGACTTTTTGGCTGGCGGGGGGTGCCGACGTATGGGCGTTGGTCTCCCAAGTGTCTATTTATATGAAGGAAAATAATAATACAAACTCAAAAGAATATAAACTTGTTTCCGATAGTCTATATTTAGCGCTGACGTCACCCACCCTAACCGAAGCCATCCGACCCTCTATGCTAACGGAGTTTCACGTGGTCTACACTCAATGGTTTCCTCGCGAAGTCTGCCCCGACCCTCGATCTGGTTTCATAACTAGCGGTAACACAGTTAGCGTCACTTCGGCGGACTTAACACCACGTGGCTCACACATACCTTGTGTATATCATCAATGATAAACTCTCTCTGGGCACCGAAATTGATAGCCTCATTAACAAAGCTGCAGCTACCTTTACCCGCCTCACATCACGTGTTTGGGGAAACGCCAAACTCACAACGAAGACCAAAGCTGCGGTATATAACACCTGCATCACCAGTACACTTCTATATGTTAGTGAGACCTGGACAGTCTATGCTAAGCAAGAAAGAAGGCTCAATACCTGCCATCTACCGTGTCTGCGCCACCTCCTCGGCCTTTCGTGGAAAGATAAAGTGCCAAATGTTGAGGTGTTGTCACGTGCTGGCCTTCAAAGCCTGTATAGCCGGCTGAGACAGGAAAGCCTACGCTGTCTTGGCCATATCCACCGCATGAAAGATGGTCGCCTTTGAAGAAATGTTTGGCGACTAGTAGAAATATTTTGAGAAATATTTGACAACTGTTAGTAGTATTTGACAACTGTTAGAAATATTTGACAACTGGAAGACCCGTTTGAAGAAATATTTGACAGCTAACAAAAACATTTGCATAAATATTTGGCAACTGTAAGAAATATTTGAAGAAATATTTGACATCTTGAAGAAATATTTGCCAAGTAGAAGAAATATTTTGACACCGGTAAAAAATATTTGACAAGTCGAAGACATATTTTGACAAGTGGAAGGAATATTTGCCAAGTGGAAGAAATATTTTGCCAACGGTAAGAAATATTTACCAAGTGGAAGAAATATTTTGAAAAGTGGAAGAAATTTTTTTTTTGCCAAATGGAAGAAATATTTTGACAACGGTAAGAAATATTTTGACAACGGTAAGAAATATTTTGACAACAGTAAGAAAATATTTGACAAGTGGAAGAAATATTTTTGCCAAGTGGAAGAAATATTTTGACAATAGTAAGAAATATTTTGACAACGGTAAAAAAATATTTGACAAGTGGAAGAAATATTTTGATAAGTGGAAGAAATTGTTTTTGCCAAGTGGCAGAAATATTTTGACAACGGTACGAAATATTTGCCAAGTGGAAGAAATTTTTGACAAAAAAAAATTTTTTAATGAAAAAAAAAATTTAATGAAAAGTTTGGAAAACTGCAAGAGGTATTTAAAGAAATATTTGACAGTTGATCTTTTTACCTGCAGGTTGGAACCTTTGAGCAGGCCTGGGAGAAAATTTTGGGGCCATCTTTGCTGATTGGAAGAAAAGCTTTTACTAAAGTTTGAAACTTGTAGGACAAACAAAAAAAAAAAGGAGATAATCGTTTGATAACTGGAACAAATACTTAGTTATAATTATTTAATGTACTACATTTCCGTGGACGCCCCTGTTTGAACCGCTTGGAAGCCAATATAAAACCTATCACCAGATATCGCCCGTGTGAATAAAGTGAAACCTTAAGTCACGGGGGTTCGAACACACGAACGAAGGAATGTTTCTTTTATAAATTTCTAATATTGATCGATTGTGTTTTGAACTTATGACGTGAACAGCAATAATCAGCAGGGTTAGTCTTACAAAGGTAAAATGTTAGTCTTACAAAGGCAAATTCTGTTGCAGATAGGCTTTTTTTCGTCTACCAATACGCAAAACTCTGCCTGTTAGATTTTTTATTACGCTTTCTATATAGCTATATTTAGCCCTGACGTCACCCTCTATGGTACCGGAATTTTATAAACGAGTAATGGTTTACTCGCAATGTTTTGCGCGGGCCATTGATCCGGTTCCAAATAATGCTTTCGTCGCGAGCGCAACCCATCGATCGAGTTTATTGCTAGCGGTAAAAGCCCGTGTTTGAACTTTATTAAAAATGGCTGAAACTGGCCTCGACATTGTTCCGATTGCAACCTGCAACACAAAGAGTATCTAGTTGGCGCCATAATCTAGTCTGCCTGTGACATATATCTCTACGGTTGTGTTCAATAAAACTGTCTATTTGGCCTTGTCCAGCCTGACCTTTGACATTATTTTTTATGTTGGAGACTACGGCTGTGTGCGGGGTCACTTACATAGCACTAGATGGACATTGGGGTGAGTATATTTATTACTCATGATATAATATAAATAATAAAGAAAACTACCACGTGACACAGCGCCAGTCTCAATATGTAGTTACATTCCCCCAACAAACGGAAATTCCCTATCATATTTTTACATCACAAGAATAGCTGCCTCCGACGCCACTTCACGTCTTATCGTCTTATATTCTCATCCCTAGCTACACACACACAACACAACACAAAACCAAAATCACCCCCACCACACACCGATCATTAGTCGTCTTCCTTTATAAAAAGGTATCCCTTTTTTATTTTATATATTCCTATTTATTCTATAGCGGGTAGGAAAAAGGAATTCACTTAATGAGTGCTTATAAAAATTCCTTCTTCTCAAGTCAAGCAGCAACATAGTTGCATGAAGGTTTTGGAACAAATCGGTTGTTATATTCATGTAATAGGGTAAAAGCACAACTTCTTCCAATAAAAAATATTAAAGCTACGTCTAAATCAGCTTGATGTTGTTTGTAACAAGACTACAACACATCCACATAGATAACAATGTTCTGATGAGCTCACCTTTGGACAGTGTACCTATACCTAATAATAATAATAATAGCCCCTTCAGTCATAACTGACTATGGGAATGCGCCCCTGAGGTGACAGCCCTCAGCTGCTTATTTTCCTGGTGCTCCTTTCGACGTTTTCTCCCCTCCTCTGCTTCTTGTGTGAGCCTCTCTTCGCCCAATCTGAGGTGGCGCCGTAAATAGCATCGCCACTTAGTGCGATCGGCAGCTTCATCCTCCCATGTTGCTCGATCCATGTCTAGTGCCCTCATATCTCTCTTGCACACATCTTTGAACCTCAGCTGTGGTCGCCCAACTGTTCTCTTGCCATCTGCTAATTGTCCGTAGAAGATATCTTTTGGGATGCGACCATCTTCCATGCGGCGAACGTGGCCAAGCCAGCGAAGTCTGCGTTGTCTAAGAAGCGTATACATACTTTGAAGGTCAGCACGTGACAACACCTCGACATTTGTCACTTTATCTTTCCACGAGATGCCGAGGATGCGGCGTAGACACCGCAAATGGAAGGTATTGAGCCTTCTTTCTTGCTTAGCATAGGTCGTCCAGGTCTCGCTGCCATATAGGAGTGTGCTGGTGACGCAGGCATTATATACCGCAGCTTTGGTCTTCATTGTGAGTTTAGAGTTTCCCCAAACACACAATGTGAGGCGGGCAAAGGTAGCTGCAGCTTTGCCAATGCGGCTGTCGATTTCTGTATCCAGTGAGAGTTTGTCATTGATGGTAGACCCTAGGTATGTGAAGTGGTGCACCACTGCCAATTCATAGTTATCGATAGTGATAACTGGTGCAGCACCCACATCCTGACTCAGCACATTCGTTCTCTTTAGACTTATTGTGAGGCCAAAGTCCTTGCATGCTTTAGTGAAGCGATTCATCAAGCTCTGAAGCTCCTGTTGGCTTTGAGTGACGACTGCAGCATCATCAGCGAACAACAAGTCTCTTATAGTGACCCTTCTGATTTTTGTTTTTGCCTTCAGCCTTGAAAGATTAAACAGACGGCCATCTGACCTAGTGTGAAGGCATATTCCTTCAGTTGCATCTCTGAATGCATGTTTCAAGAGTAAGGCAAAGAAGATTCCGAAGAGGGTCGGAGCCAGAACACAGCCTTGTTTAACGCCACTTCGTATATCAAAGGGCTGTGACGTGCTTCCAGCATATTGGACTGTTCCCTTCCTGCCGTCATGGAATGACTTTATCATTTCCAGCATTTTAGAAGGGCAGCCTATTTTCAGGAGGATTTTAAAGAGTCCATCCCTACTAACCAGGTCGAATGCTTTTGTGAGGTCTATAAAGGCGATATATAATGGTCTTTTCTGCTCTCTTGATTTTTCCTGAAGCTGGCGGAGAGAGAAGATCATGTCTGTTGTTGATCTGCCAGCTCGGAATCCACACTGTGACTCTGGATATATGCGCTCAGCTAACTTGTGTAGTCGCATTAAGATGACTTGGGCAAAAACCTTACCAACAATACAAAGAAGAGAGATGCCTCTGTAGTTATTGCAATCACTTCTGTCTCCTTTATTTTTATACAGTGTTACAATCTTGGCATCTCGCATGTCTTGAGGAATAGTTGTCTCTTCCCAGCACTGGCACAGCATCCTATGCAGGGGATGTAATAGCGTGCTCTTACAGCATTTGATTAAATCAGGAGGAATCCCATCACTGCCTGGTGCTTTGCCAGAGGCCAAGCTATCAATGGCCTTGCTGAGTTCCTCTAATGTTGGTTCGGCATCCAGCTCCTCCATAGTTGGCAGACTGTTGACACCATCAAGGGCTGCAGGCGTAACGGTATTGTCTCTAGCGTAAAGCTCAGAGTAGTGCTCGACCCACCTCTCCATCTGCTTACCCTTATCGGTTAGCTTCTCTCCGCTGATGGTTTTTAGCGGTGCCGTCTTACTTTTATGGGGGCCAAGTGCTTTCTTTATACCGACATACATTTGTCTAATGTTGCCTGTTTGCGCTGCGATCTGGATGCTCTCACTGAGCTGGAGCCAGTAGTCATTTGCACAGCGTCGAGCAGTTTGTTGAACTTTGCTTCTCGTAGCCCTCAGGATCTGTAGGGTTCTGGCACTCGGTGAACGTTTGTATTCATTTATAGCACTGCGCTTAGCTTCAATGGCAGGTGCCATCACATCTGATGAAGCATCAAACCAGTCATTTGACTTGGCTGTTTTCTTACCAAAGGTGGCAAGTGCAGTACTTTGAATGGTGTTCCGTAGATGCTCCCAGTTCTCTGTAATAGTATCACCATGCTGAGGGCTACTGAGCACTTTCTCGAAGGTCGCAGTGAATTGAGCGATCATGAAATTGTCTGACATCTTGCTGGTATCAATGCGTGGTTTCCCTTCATGTCTGACACGATAGAGTTTTCTTGGTTGTGCTCTGATTTTGCAGCAAACCAAGGAGTGATCTGTATCACAGTCTGCACTATGGTACGAGCGCGTGGAGAGCACAGACCTGAGGAGTGGCCTTCTGACGAGAATCAGGTCAAGTTGGTGCCAGTGCTTGGATCGTGGGTGTCTCCATGACACCTTATGCTGGGGTTTTGTCTGAAAGTAGGTATAGGTCACGCAGAGGTTTATATACCTAAACTTTCACGAAATACACAAAAATCTCCTGCTATTGCTTAAGAATACACTACCTCCACAATAATTCATCAATCTACACAAGTCTGCGGTATGACCTTTTTAACAGCGACAGTGAAAAATCAACATATAATCGCTCTTGTAAAATTTTTGTTTTGACGTGTGAAGTTATGCGCGCATGCGCATACGCTCTCGGTGATCTGATAAATATACATCTAGCGTTTATACAACGTCGAGCTGGCCCTAAATATTATAGAAATAATGGCTTAACAAAACTATTTAAAACACTACAGATAACCAATAGTGATTTCACACTGTGAAAAGGACTATGAAACCAAGAAAGCTAACACGAATTAGTTGTAATTCACACCAATACCTGCACACAAACCACCAGACAAACACACTTTTTTTGGAGGTTCTCATTATACAACAAACGCGGGGAAGAAAAAATGTACTAATGGTCTCAATAAACATCACAATAAACTAGTCTTTTATCTTTACTCGCCAACAACGGACATTCCCTGTCCTATTTTTACATCGAAAGCCGGGTACACACCGCCAATGTCCCCCGTTTCATAATAATAATATAATAAAAATTTATATATAAACACTTATTACGCGTCTGTGTTTATACGTTGCCTCGCGTTGGTTACATTTGTATCCTCTCCACTTACAATACCAGCACACACAAAAAGTTTTTTTTCACATCGAAAACGCGTCAACTATCGATTAGTTTTTTTGACTAATCAACCCTCTGTTAGCGGGTAACATGTCTGGACATGTTTCAGATATGTCTGGAAGCGTTTCAAAAACCAGATTAAACTAGTTTTCCTTCATATAAATAGACACTTGGGAGACCAACGCCCAGAAGTCGGCACCACCCGCCAGCCAAAAAGTCAATACCCTCTCGCTTCAAAAAAATTCCATTAGTAACCTACGCGCCATTATCGATTTTTCTATTTCCCTCTTTAGCTCAAGTATTCTTTTAAAAGAGAACGTTAAATATATACTTCTATTTATAAACAAATAAAGAAGCTGAAACTTTTCGGTCATATAAAAAGACATAATAGCCTGGAAAAAACAGTGATGGAAGGCATGGTCCCTGGAAAAAGGGGAAGGGGTCGACCTAGACGACGGTGGACCCAGGACATCACAGAGAGTCTGAACTTGTCTTTAGCTGATGCAGGTCGACTTGCCCAGAATCGTGATGCGTTCAGAGCAGCTGTAATGGAGACAACGTTCTGGAAATAATACGTCACATGATGATTTATAAACCTTTGTTATCTATGGTGTATAAATAAATGTTTGTAAAATATATGTATAAATATAAATATTGTATAAACAAACACACCAACACACTACCAGAACAATACAACAATACACAACAATTAAGATACCTACACAAAAATGATATAGCCAAGTCTCTAACACTTCGCTCCCTTCTCTCGATGCTGGTCCTAGTATAGTCATGTCTCTAACACGTCACTCCCACCTCTAGATGTTAGACCTAGTATAGTCAAGTCTCTATCACTTCACTCCCACCTCTTCCTGCTAGACCTAATATAGTCACGTCTCTAACACTTCACTCCCACCTCTAGCTGCTGGTCCTAGTATAGTCATGTCTCAAACACTTCCCTCCCACCTCTCGATGCTGTCCCTGGTATAGGCAAGTCTCTAACACTGCCCTCCCACCTCTAGCTGCTGGACCTGGTATAGCCAAGACTCTAACACCTCACTCCCACCTCTCGCTACTGGATGTGGTATAGTCAGGTCTCTAACACTTTACTCCCACTTCTAGTTGGTAGACCTAGTATAGGCAAGTCTCTAACACTGCCCTCCCCCATCTATATGCTGGCGCTAGTATAGTCATGTCTCTAACCCTTCACGCCAACCTCTAGATGGTGTCCCTGGTATAGTCAAGTCTCTAACACTTCCGTCCCACCTCTTCATGCTAGACCTAGTAAAGGCAAGTTTCTAACACTTCACTCCCACCTCTCGCTGCTGTTTCTAGTCATGTCTCTAACACTTCACTCCAACCTCTCGATGCTGGTCCTAGTAAAGTCTCTAACACTGCCCTCCTACCTCTCGCTGCTGGACCTAGTCATGTCTCTAACACTTCACTCCCACCTCTCGATGCTCGTCCTAGTATAGGCAAGTCTCTAACACTTCACTCCCACCTCTCGATGGTGACCCTAGTATAGTGAGGTCTCTAACACTTCCCTCCCACCTCTCGCTGCTGGCCCTGGTATAGTCTCTAACACTTCACTCCCACCTCTTGAAGCTAGACCTGGTATAGTCTCTAACACGTCACTCCCACCTCTCGATGCTGGTCTTAGTATAGTGACGTCTCTAA
>JAMPIV010010525.1:0-207500 GCA_024509875.1 Oreohelix idahoensis | reverse complement strand
GTAAACACATAAGCACTGCAGCCGTGTAACATTTCTGCCCTGCAATAATTCACTTTAGTGAATGACAAAAATAGTAAGCAACACTCGATTCTCATTCAATCAAGCTGCAACAAAATTATTATAGTTAAAAGGATGTACTCAACAAAATTAAAGTTGCTACAAATTGTGAACATTTTCAGCTACAGCAATAAATGGTCAGCATTATTGTAACATTCTGTAATGTTACTCAGATATAAGCTACGTTAGCATTATTAACCTTCCACGGGCTTGACACGTGAATGTAGGTTCCTTTTGAAGGCAGCGTCCCTGTTAGTTTTGACAGACATTGATAAAGCATTCCAAGACACATCACTAGCATAACTGAAAGGTCAGTTCGAGGTTTTGTAAGGTTCAACTAGGACACAACGTGTACAAAACGAACAGTGTTTATTTTGAAAGAATTTGTGCGGTTTAAAGGTGTCCTCCCAAATAAATTGTTTCGTTTAAATAGGAGATCAAACGAGAAGAAGAGTGCTTTAAGTGGAAGCATATTCAGCTGTGAAAACAGCCGAGCGCTGCGAAAGCTACCTTCTAAACAAAACAAAATAACCATGTGAGGTGCCTGATTAGGAATTGATCACTTGGTAGTTTATTTATATTCACAACTAACCTCCGTAGGAGGAGGCCACTCCACCGTTGGCACCACATGAACTTACTTGGAGAAGGCAGACGTATGCTCATAGCCTTCATTTGTGGAGTAAAAATAACCCACATGTTATTCGCACTCATCTGTTTGTATTATACTCAGAGAATGTACTCGTCTGAACACCTTGATAACCTCATGTCAGTAGTTATCTTCGCTTTTAGGATATGGGCAACACATATTTATCCAACTTTCACATTTAGAATCTTTTGGTTAGCGAAACTGTACCTTCCAACCTTTCCGGCATAACATAACGAATTTATCTCTTGCTTCCAACGACAGAGATGAACGAGAAATCCAGGTATCAAGCTAGATTTTAAGTTGACATAATAGATAACATAAAGTCAAGTTGCCAAGCTAAATTTTAAGATGAAACTTATACTTAACAGTGGAACAATTGACGAGAATGGATAGACCTAGAGAATTGCACAATATAGTAAAACAGTATATAACAAGAACTAAAATTAATGTATAAGGATCAATGATGGTATGAGGAAAAGATGTATTCTGATGGGGTGCTTGTATGGCTGATGGCAGATAATTGGTAGATTTGTAACAGTTAGAGTGGGTAAGAGGAAAATTTGGTTAGAAATATTTCCTATGAGATGAATTTTTAATATGGAGATTAACTGAGTTTTAATTTATAGTCTAAGGGGAATAATCAACAGAACGAGAAGAAGGGGTCAAGAATAGTGCTTACGTCCCGTGGGGGAGGTTTGCAGTGTTTTGTATTTGTCTGTTATTGGCATGGTGAGCTCGGCTACGTGATCTAATTTCACGGGTTTTGAATGGTCACGTGAGTTGTTTGTCAGACAAAGTGTTCTGGCGTGTTCGAAAATAGTTTTAGTTGTAAATCGACGTTTTAGTTTAGATCAGTCTGCTTTCAGATGTGATAGAGTTAGCGGCAAGTTTGCTCCCAGCTGTGATAGAGTTAGTTTCTAGATGTGGTAGCGAGTAGAAGTTCAATCGAGTGATAATTCAAGAAATGTTTTGGTTGATTCTGCGGTGGCAGAGAAGTTATGACTATCACTCAAATGTCTACTCGATGATTGCCACGATTGTGTATGACAGTTTTGTTTATTCTGAAGGACGAGATGTCAGTGTTTCCAGCAAGAGAAATGTGTATATTTCGAGATACCAGGTACGTTGAGTTTTGCCAACTATTGATGAGTCTTATTACTAGAAGTGAAGTACAGTAGATAAGCTGACAGTCTAGCGAGAGTATAGCTTGGTAAATTCACATCCCTGGCGGTTAGGCCAGTTTCCTTAACCAGATACGCCAAGAATAGCAGCAGATAAATATATGAGAACAAAGTGAGATAGACAGTAGAATATTTAATACAGTGGAGAATAAAGAACTAGCAACAGTGGTTCTCAAAATGTGGTCCCAATAGCCACAAGAGACAGTTAGGATAATTGAAGGAGCGAGAAAGATAGAATGAAACGGACATACTACCTACTGAATCTTGTTGTACAAGTCTGCCAACTTTAGATGGAAGGTTGGGCATATTATTTTACATTTTTGACGACTCATGTAAATAAAGTTCTACGTCGAATTTGAAGCTTGCTGTCATCGAAAAATCATTCATCAGCTGTTGGTATGAGTAACGTTATCGTCTGAGAGAAAGAGGTTTTATTACTATAAACAAGCAGCCTACTGTTTTGGGCAGAGATACGAAACCATACGATCAACGAAATATAGAAGTAGGAAATAACAGACAAACCATCATCAACGGCCACAGATTTGATGTAATCGCGGACACCCTCCGGTCTTTCGCACCCCTTTTCACCTTGTTAACAACAGGGCGGTTATGAGAGACTTCATTTTAGTTTGTTCTTTTTAATTTTTTTTGTTGCTTTTATTGCTTGATTTTTTTTAATTACTTTTTTTTATTTTTATTATTTGTTTGTGTCTTGGAAAGGGGCTGTCACTTAAAGAAACATTCACACAAATTTAGTTTTAATTTACTCTATTTGGACTGAGTAGAGGGGGGAAGAAAGTACTATATTTGGGTATTAGAAATCTGACTTTATTTTCTTGAATTTGTACACCATATGTCCTAATTATAACCCATCAAGGGTTGAACGGGATACTTAAAAAAAAAAAAGGTCGACATAAAATGGAATAACGCCTTCTCTTGCAGGATTAACTTTTACATCGACAGTATCACATTTGACAGAAGTAGAATAAAGCTTGATGATCTACATTTTGTAGACTTTATGTGGAATCGCATATATCACAGCAGCAATATGAACACATTTGAAGGAACATATAATGATATCACGCTGGAGGCATTGGTTCGCCCTTGCTGAGTATCTAGCTACGACAGACCATCCTAGTAGTTAGTTTGTACTTGTATTACTATGATGATATATTGTACGAGTCTATCTACTGCGAAGTTTAACGGGAAAAGTTAAAAGAAAGAAATTTATCTAGGGAACAATATTTGCATCTGTCCTATAAAGGGTATCATATCGCTAGCCATGATTCATGTCCTTCCATCTGTAAGATAACACTGACTAACAAAAAAAAACTTTTTTTTTCTTTCTCTAACATTTCTATGTTTTTCTGGTCAATTTTAATGCGCTGTTTTTTAATCTGCAAACCGTTTTTCTCTATCAGGTCGGGATCTCTAGAAATACGCAATTGAAGTTTTTTAACAACGCATACAGTATTACAACATCATTCGTACAAGAAGTATAACAGTTATGTAGGCTTGAATTTCTTTGCAGTCGACTTTCGTCGGTGAATAGCATGTGGTACATCGCGATGAAGCATCCAACAATAATCGGCAAGCATGGTCACACTCCACCATCCTTGATAACGTGACTCCATTACGGCGATATCTTGATGGAATCGTTCTCCATGTTCATCGCTGAATTCGCCAAGGTTGTCAGGGAAAAAGTCAAGATGCGAATCGAGCAAATGGATCTTGAGGGACATGATACAGCCCATAATTCTGTATGCATCTATGCACTGCTTAACAATATGCAACATAGTCGACAGATTTGTGATTTTCCAGAAAGTTATCGACGATCGATTTGAATGCCATCCATGCGCGAAGTTCACTACCATGTAATAAGTTCTCGAATTGTTTGTCTGCAATAACTTTCCTAATCTGAGGTCCTACAAAGATACCTTCCTTTATCTTTGCATCGCTAACTTGCGGAAACTTTTCTCGAAGATAAGTGAAAGCTTTGCTCGTTTTATCTAACGCTTTTACAAAATTCTTCATGAGCCCCAACTTTATATGTAACAGTGGTAAAATGAAGCTGTCTTTGTTAACTAATGGCTCGCGTATTACATTTTTATGCCCGAGCTGCATACGATCCCGGATAGGCCACACCTTTCTTGCATAATGTTCCTGTCTGTTGCGGCTGTCCCATTCACATCGGAAGGAAGAAAATTTAGTATACCCAGTCTGCATGCCCGTGAGAATTGCAATGACCTTTAGGTCTCCACAAATCCGCCATTGGTAGTCACTGTACTTTATTTTTTCCAAACGTATAGCCATATTGTCATAAGTTTCTTTCATATGAACAGAGTAGGCGACTGGAATTGATGAAAAAAAAAATTATGTTATGCAATAACACGGCTTTTAGACTAGTCTTGGAAGAATCGATGAAAAATTGCCATTCGTTGACTATGTGCTCATGACCGTTTACATCTTTGCAATAGCAAATGTCATCACCCATCTCAAAGTATTGAACAAGTTCTCTGTGTCTATGACGAAATTTAGATATCGGAGTATTGGGCGCTAAAAGATTTCATTCTTTGAGTCGCGAACCGAGTAATTCCGCTTGTCCTTTGGTAAGAGCGAGATCACGTATTAGATCTGAAAGTTCTGAATGCTTAATTAAGTAAACACCATCATTCACCGGTATGTAATCTGAGTCAGAATTAGTTTCTAAAGCAGGTAAACTATCACTTTCTGATGGTTCATTTACGTCCAACAGATATTGTTCTGGTGGTACTTGGATCGGATACGTGATTGGATCATGAGGCACTGGTTTCGAAACCGATTCAATATTTGGATAAACCACAGACTTTCTAGTTTTAAAAGTGAAACCATGGATATTTGTCAAGCAGAAGTAACAATCAGTAATGTGATTTGTATGTTCACGCCATATTACAGGCACTCCAAAAGGCATCGACTTATGCTTCGGCGATTTTCGTAACCAACCTGCCAATGTATTTGCACAAGTCGAACAAACTGCATTTGGCTTCCAAGATTTATTTGCATCATCAACTTTCGAATCGAAATAAAGTTCATATGCTTTCTTTAGTAATGGTGTAAAATTTTTTTGGTCAACACGATCGGTAAAATATCCGCACACGTAACAGAACAGATCAGCCGAATTTCTACAACTTCTAGAAGCCATATTTTGCTCAGAATTATTTCAAAATACAGTAACTATTTGAAAAATCGCGTAACATATGTCATGCATCTTTTAGCAGTATAAAAAGTAGAATTATGTTGCTTTTTATTAATTTTTAATAAGCTATATAGTAAAAATGAAATGGAGCAAATAACGGTTTCCCAAAAATATATTTATTCACAAATATCTTAAGAACCCGACGTGATAGAGATAAACGGATTTCAGATTTGAAATCAGCGCAAGAAACTGACCTAAGAACACTTATTCTTATATAAGAAAGAAAAATGTTGTTTGTCAGTGTAATCAGACGGTCTAACTTAATCATAAGGTTTTCCGTAAACTACTCCTTTATTATCATTCTGTGTTTGCTACAATTTTCTTGAATGTGATTGGTAAGCCCCTATCCTTGTTTCCACGCAATCTGTGTATTCAAAATTACTGCCACATTGACGCTTGTTTTTGTTCGTCTGCCATCAATTTCGCGTCTGCTCATTATCTGTTGTGCACACATCCAGGGAAATCTAGAGAATATCTGAAAGCATGGTAAACTCCCCTTTCTCTATTCTGATTTGTTGACTCCTCCACGACTCAGATTATCATTTTTGTTTTCAGTAAAAGATCCGTATTTTATGTAGAACCTGATATGATTGTGGTATTTTTTTTCGGTGTGTCTTGCAATAAAACATAAAACATCAAACAAGGAAATCCTACCTCCACATCATTTGTTTTGTTCGGTGACACCCATCACTATCGTCCATTGGTATAATCACCCATAATAAATGTCCGCTGTGTACTTTCTCACCATCAACGCCCATGATATAATTTATCAACATCTTCTTTGATCCTTAGCCACAGACTGTCAAAGCAAGCAATGGCCATCACGCCTGGTGGCGTCTTATGGGGCAGCAATAAACTGTTTCCACTTTGCTCGGTCGGCGGCCATCCTTCGTACAGCGCCCCAACTCTGGTTCATTCCTCGCATCTCGGCCTCTACAGTTCTCCGCCAAGTTGTTCTTGGTCCGCCTCTCTTTCGCTTTCCTTCGGGGGTCCATAGCAGAGCTGTTCTTGTAATGGCATCGGGATCCCTTCTGAGGACCTGACCAACCCAACTCCTGCGTTTGCCAGCTATGATGGTGTGCGTATCGTCTTGGCTACTCCGAATAAGTAGTTCTTGGTTGGTGATGGTATTCGGCGAAAAGATTTGGAGACATTTCATTCTCTGTTACTCTCCAGCATTCCGCACCATAGAGAAGCACAGAAAGTACACAGCTCTCAAATAATCTTAATTTGGTGTTTGGAATGTACTGGGAAGACGTCCAGATATGTTCAGACTAGCAAAGGCTGTTTTTTCATTGACTTAATCCCTGCGACCAAAGCCGTATCTTCCCTGGAAAATTAGTTGATTTCTGTAACGCATAAAGTAATAAGTACTTTGTTACTTTCTCAAAACACTCTAATTTGATTGGCTACAGGCCTTCAACAGTTTTTTTCTTTACTTGCAAGATTAAAAAAATTTTTTTTATTATTTTCTTTTTTAAAAATTCGTATTCTCTCAGTGTTGCTTAAATTACTTTGTTAGAATTTTAATGTTGTGGTGTGAAACTGTGCGTGCCTACTTTTGTGTGACTATTTTAATATCCTACTGAAGATTTCAGTTAATTGTAATTTTTAGCAATACTTGTACCAAATGTTCGTACGTTAAGTACTACCATTTGTGTTTTCACTTACTTGGTGACGTTAATTAGTTTAAATTTCTTGGTTTTCCTATTTAAAACTGCTTTTGTTATTTACATTTTTAAACCACTCACCAAAATAAAATGCATACCTATCAGACACAATGGCTAATTAAGGATGGTCTACGGCTGGGCCACCTGAACATTTACCATTTATTAAGCAAACTTCCTGAGCTTACACGAATTCTGAATAAAATTTTTAAAATGTTTTTGAACTTTCCGAAAGTCGTTTAAACGACAAAATATCAGATAATTAAATTACCCTAAATGTCTTTAAAACTATTCGGCGAGACTCAAGTAGAAAGCTAGAAACAGGTATAGTAGTATATATTTCCACTTCAATTAGTTATCGCCGCAGAAGCGATTTAGAGACATCAGAGACCGAGTGCATATGGTTAGAAATAAAACTACCGACTCAGGGACAATTTCTAGTCGGGTATCTTTATAGAACTTCCAGTGCAGGAACCATCTGGTATAAAGATTTCACCACTATGATGGATAAAGTATTTACCACTGCCAAAGAAATTATTCTTCTAGGCGATTTCAACATCGACATGCATAACACAAACCATACGTGAGAAAACATCATACTATCATACAACCTAAAACAAATAGTCAACCAGCCTACCAGGGTAACAAATACATCATCCACAACAATTGACCACATCTACGTCACCTGTGCAGAAAACATTATAGAATTCTCTGTTCCTATTGTCGCAATGAGTGGCCACTAACCAATATGTTGCACGTGGTCAAAGAATAAATATAAAGCTCCCAGAAATAAACATATAAGTATTAAATTTAGAAGTTTCAAAAATTTCAACCATGGACTATTTTTACATGATTTGCGAACTGCACCTCTAGCCAGTGTTTACCAGCTTTCTGATCCGGATGACGCCATTGCCCATTTGACACGTATCTCTCATTGTGTGTTTGATAACCACGCACCAACTAAAGAAGTTCGTGTGAAACGACATATCAAATCTCCTTGGATCACACAAGCAGAGAGATCAAACTCACAAAAACAAGGACTTTAACATATACAAAGCGCAGAGGAACAACGTGCAATATTTAATTCGTAGAGAAAAAAAATTACTTTAAAAATTTGGTTAAGAACAAAACAAACAGTAAAGATATATGGAAAGCAATCAACACTTTGCGAACAAGCGAAATCTGTCAGACTCGTCAACCCCTAATACTTTATTTACTTGCACAGACTTCAGCAATTACCTTCAGGCAGAAATAAACAGTCTTAAATCTACAATACAAAATTCACCTTGTGACTTTAGCAGGCTGTCAGCATTTTGTGAGAACAAATGTACCAACACAATCTCATCCAACATTCCGTTTATGACAGTTAATGAAGTGTATAACTATCTTCTAGGCTTTAAAGATAATAACTCATCAGGACTTGACGGAGTCAGTAATCGAATACTGCGTTATGCGTCTCCAGCTTTCAGTGATTCGCTTACCTACATTTACAATCAATGTATTGCAAGGAGTTACTTTCCTTGACACTTTAGGTATATCATCTCTTAAAACCTGGCTCTTCCGACAATAATAACCTTGGTAACTATAGGCCAATCTCCTTAATATCATCGCTATCCAAACCACTAGAAAAACACATACATAAAATAACACTACAACACCTAGTTAACAACGGCTTGCTAATTGATAGTCAGACGGGGTTTAGACCTAAACAGTCATGTCACACAGCTCTACTAAGATGATTGACAACTGGCACTTAAATATTAATAGCGATAACATATGTGGGGCAGTTTTTGTAGAATTTAATAAAGCATTTGATATGATAAATCACGCTATTTTAATTAGAAAACTAGAAACATCAAAAGTAAACCTTCAACTAGTGACAATAATTAAATCATTCCTGGCAGACAGAAAACATGTAGTCTCTTACAATAACTCTTGTTCAAACCCAACCGTAGTAAATACCGGCGTTCCTCAGGGTTCTATTCTTGGGCCTCTACTTTTTGCCATATACATTAATGACCTTCTACTACACGTCGAGCACGCATCCTGCGACCTATTTGCTGATGACTCTACTGTTTACACGAGTGATACAAGTTGCAACAAACTCGAACTATTGTTACAAAAAGATACAGATAACACTAGTCAACAAATTTTCAAAAGTTATTTGTACCAGAAATTAAATATACCATTTCTTATTGATTTTGACATGCTGATTTCAAATATCATAATGAAATTTACCAATTGGCTCTGGTTTTTTTAAAATGATGAATTTACATTACAGTAATACAAATAATGTATGCTTGTTTAATTCTGTGGGGTGAACAGCTAGTCTTTCTACTTTAGCATTATAAAAATTGTGGTTACATACTAAATTAATTCATATTTCAACATAAAATGAAAGAAAAAATAAAAAAATTAATTAAAGTTCACATATCATGTTTTAAAAAGGCACATTTGAACCCATTCCGTCATTATTCAGTCGCTGTTCGAGCTCTCTTTGCGTGCTTCTTGTAGTCAATCGATGAGGTGTCTCTTGTCACAGTCCAACAGTAATCAGCAAGCATTGAAGGGCTCCAATTGCCTTGATACCTTGTCTCCATAGCAGCAATGTCCTGGTGAACGTTCACCATGCTCATCACTGACCGCTCCACAGTTTGACGTAAAGAAATCCAGATGAGAATCCAGAAAATGAATTTTCAAAGACATGTTGCAGCCAAGACTCTTATGCTTCAGAAGGAGATTTTCTACAATTTCATTGTAATTATCAGATCTGTTGTTTCCAAGAAAATTGTCCACCACTGACTTAAATGCTAGCCATGCTGCTTGTTCCTTGCCATGCAACACGCAAAGAAACTCGTCATCATGAAGAAGTTTTCGAATTTGCAGACCAACAAATACTCCCTCTCTTATTTTAGCTTCACTCAGTCTTGGAAATTTTCTGATGAGGTATTTGAAAGCCTCATCTGTTTTCTCCATTGCCTTGACAAAGTTTTTCAAGAGACCCAGCTTAATGTGCAAGGGTGGCAACAAAACCTTGCTGGTGTCAACACGTGCTGGGTTCTCAACGTTCTTACTGCCAGGCTGCAATGACTGCCTGATTGGCCAATGTCTTCTGATGTAATGGTCACTTCGTGCACAGAGAAAGCAACAGTACTTGGTGTATCCACCCTGTAGTCCAAGCAAAAGAGCGACCCCTTTTAAGTCACCGCAAAGTGACCAATGATGATGATCGTAGTTTATACACTTCAAAAGCTGCTTAATGTTTTCATAAGTTTCTTTCATATGAACTGCGTGACCAACTGGAATTGACGGTAACACATTACCATTATTCAACAAAACAGCTTTAAGACTCGTCTTGGATGAATCAATGAAAAACCTCCACTGTTCCGGTATGTAATTGATTTTGAGGGTTGCCATTAAACCAGAAATGTTGTGGCACGCAGAATGGTCACCCTCTGTTGAAAAAGAATGTAATAAGCGGCTTCTGGCGGTTCCTATACACAGAAATTGTAACATCTTCTGCCAGGAGATTCCACTGTTGCAATCTGGAACCCAAAAGCTCCGCCTTATTCTTCGGTAAATTCAGATCTCTTACAAGATCATTCAGTTCACCTTGGGTTATTAAGTGTGGTTTAGTGGATGTAGTTTGCTCAAAATCTGGGTCGCTTGAGGTTGATGGTTCAGGACCACCAATGTCCTCTTCTTCATCAGTGGAGGCAGCTGAAAATGATTCTGGCACTTTGGGAACTGGTAGGTCATCGCCATGTGGTACCGGACGTATTGCAGAGGGGATGTTTGGATATTCCAGAGTCCATTTTGTCTTCTTTGGTATGCCTTTCCTAATTGGAGGGACCATGCAAAAGAAACAGTTGTTGAGATGATCAGTGGGCTCTCTCCAAATCATTGGGACTGCAAAAGGCATAGCTTGCCTTTTGCCAGTCAACCACAGTTTAAGATGTGCTGCACATGTATTGCAGCATATGTGTGGCGCCCAGCTCTTATCTTGATCTCCTATTCTGCAGCCAAAATACAAACTGTACGCCTTCTTAATCTCTTTAGTTATATTTCGTTTTTGTGATAGAAATATCACCTCTCCACATATATAACAGAAATTATTAGCACTGTTTACACATGTCCTAGACATTTCTAACTACGATACTTTTGATAAGGACAAATGCACTAACTAATGGCAAAATTTTTTCAGAGATAAGATATTTATACACAAAGGTGATGTAATCATAGGTAGGATTGCATCATCAACTTCTAGTTACATTTTATTGGTCATTAGAAAAAAGTATGCAATCGCCCACAACAGTTGCGTCATATATATAAATTGACCGTAGTAGCATATATCTTGAAAACTAGAGCCAATCAACATTTTTAAATGTCATTTTCGTTTTCAGCACACCAAAATTAGTTAAGATCAGCTATTTTCATTTCTGGTACATTTTGGTTGTTGACTAGTGTAATCTGATTAAGTGGAGCATCGGAAATCGCATGCTAATAAATATATAATTAAAACAAAATGCATGCTAATATCAACTAGACAAAAATTACAAAATTCAGAGAAAACAACACTTCAGATCTACATTGGTACCTCACCAATTGAAAACGATAATGCACATAAAACTCTAGGTATAATCGTCGACCAGCATCTAAATTGGAACTCACATGTACATGCACTAACCAAGCGAACGGCACAGAAAGTTTACCAGTTAGCTAAAATCAAACATTTCCTAGATGAAGAACAACGAAAATTATTCTAAATACCAGCAATAAACCGTCAAACTTGATGGGTTTTTAATTATAGTGTGCTGTTTCCGTTCCCAGATGAGTAGATAGAAGTACATTCTTAGAGTGTTTTGGTTTTTTTCCATTATACAGTGTAATCAAACTGTTCATGAACACCGTCATTTGAACGTTTTTCTTAGTTGATTGTAACTATTTTCGGGAGAGTATATATAATGGAAACAATACAATTTTTCAACACGGTTGCATTCCTCAGCTGTGACCAACGTACACGCGGCGAGAATTATGTTATTTTAGATTCAATTTAAAAGTTGTTTGATGACAACATTTCGTGTGAAAGAGCGTGGATTGTTTCCAAAGAGTGTTCCCAGATAATAAGTGGTTTTAACAAAAACTTTCAAGTTTTCATGATTTTTACATCAGGTTAGGGTTCATGCACACCAATTTGTACGCACTTTTTCTTTGTAGATAATTTCGTGAAAGAATTAAAAGAAAAATAAAATAAAACCAAAGTATTTGTTTTATATAACACCCACGCCGCGCAAGTTGCGCACCGTGCGTTGAGCACTTTTTTTCTGGCGCGAGTTACTATTTTGAGTGAGACCGACCGACGTTACATCATATCATAACCCTCCACTCCCAAAGGAGCATAGGCCTTCAACAAACACATGCCAAGTCCTCCTGTCACGTGCCATCATCTCAAGTTCTTTCCACGTTCTCCTCATCATTTTCACTGGTCTACCTCTGCCTCTCTTGCCCTGGGGGTTCCAGAACAAGGACTGCCTTGTAATGCTATCAACAGGTTTCCTCAGTGTGTGTCCTATCCATCGCCTTCGTCTTCTTCTCATCTCTTGTTCCACTGGCACTTGTCTAGTTCTTGTCATCAGCTCCACGTTGGTAACCTTATCATACCATTTTAATCCCTCTATTCTACGCAAGCACCCATTTATGAAAGTCTGTAGCTTACATACATCGTTAGACGTTACATACATCGGTAATTTTTTTATTTTAAATTAATGAAGAAAAATATCCCGTTCAACCTCTGATGGGTTATAATTAGGATATATACTGAAGCACATTAAAAACGCACCACCTGTATAATCCAGGAACAGAGTGTGAAATGTAAATATAAGTGTTTACAAGTTTACATATTTGAAATCTTTATTCATTTTCCTATGAGTCCATGCTGGTCATTAATTTGTACATTTGATTGTTATGAAATTCATTGCATTCTGTGCAGGCAAGGGAGAAAACCAAAAATGCAACCAATAAAAAAATTCATTCACACTATCCTCAGTATCTGGTATGTCCACCATGTGCTTGCAAACAAGCTTGGCAGCGGCTCCGCATGGAACGCACAAGTCTCTGAAGGAAATTCCGAGGAATCAAGTCCCATTCACGTGTAAGAGCAGCTTCGAGCTGATGCAGATTAGCTGGAGAACATTGCCTGTAGACTCTGCGTCCAAGCTCGTCCCACAGATGTTCTATAGGGGACATGTCTGGTGATAGAGCAGGCCAATCAATCGTCACAATGTACTGCTGCTGTAGATATTGCTGCGTAATGCATGCGGTGTGCGCACGTGCGTTATCTTGCTGGAGAAGCTGCAAGTCTGGATAATTTGTGAACGCAGGAGCAACCAATGCATCCAGAACCTCATCTCGATATGTCACAGCATTAACATTTCCACGGAAAACGTGAAGAGGCAAGCGATGGTGAAAACTGAATCCTCTCCAAATGTGAATACTGCCACCTCCAAATCGGTTGTGCTGACGAACACAGCAATCTGCAAAGCGCTCTCCACACCGTCGCCAAATCCGCATACGTCCATCAGCAAAGGATATGTTGAATCTGCTCTCGTCTGTGAATAGGACAGCATTCCACTGCAGTCTAGTCCATCTGACATGTTGCTCTGCCCATTGCAGGCGCTGCTGACGATGTCTGTGAGTCAAGTTTGGCCCAAAATAAGGTCGTCTTGCAGTAAGGCCTGTATCTCTGAGTCGTCGTATGACTGTCATTCGAGAGACTTGCCCACGTCTACCCACTATTGCTCTTGCTGTTTGACTTGCCGGGAGAGAACGATTCCTTAGGTGACTCAGCACAATATGACGATCTTGCGCAGGGGTAGTAACTCGTGGTTGGCCACTCCGAAGTCTATCCCGGGCACTGCCAGTGGTTCCGCAACGTTCATTGAGACGTACAATAGTGCTGTGGTGGCAATTCATCCTTCTGGCAATGGCCCGTGAGCTCATTCCGGTCTCCAACATACCAATGGCTCGTTGGCGGTCGTTTTCAGATAGTCGTGGCATTTCAAGCACATGCACTGGGTGTTTTTTCTCAACGGCCTTTTTATACCGAGTATACTGCCACAACGCGTACACATTTTCAGGGTCATAGCTGTTGGGAATCGTGTTGCACGTGTAACTTTCATTGTTTTCATGTAGTCTGTACACAAACCCCTGGGTTGAATCATGCATTTTCCATTCCAGCAGCGGCCATTCGCTCTCTACCTTATGACAGACACGGGGAAAATCCATTCCCACACTTTTTTTTTCCAGCTTCTTGGCATCAGTATATATAATAGTGGTGCGTTTTTAATGTGATTCAGTATATATTGTTTTCAATTCCAAATAATATGAACAACTGCCGAAATGAGAAAGTGGCATCACATTTGTCAAATCATTGTAAATAGGGACAATCACAATTGTGCTTATAGGTTAAATAAATTTAAAAAAACAAAACAAACAAACAAACAAAATCAAGAAGAAACTCTGAACAAGAATAATATTAAAGTGGAGGGGTGTAAAGGCCTGGTGGTTCCAGTTATATAACTGACTTTAACAGATATTTAATTGACTTTCATCTGTCAAAAGTCATACGCATTGTAAGCAAGCATCAGACCTTCACATTCCCAGCCACTATATATTAACATTTGTTCGTGTTAAATATTGTTTGACTATATTATGCAGTTCCCTAGGTCTGTCTTTTCTTAACACCTCTTCTATATTTATAGGTAAGTTGGATGCTTGAAAACAATCTAATATTGGTATTCTCATTTGTTCATACCTCTTACATTTTAACAAGAAATGTTCTATATTATTTTCTTGCAGACATCCTGCACAGTACGGTTCTTCTATTCTGAAATAGCCTTTTCCCAGCTGTAGTCTGAGAAGTTTCTTATTACTGGGAATTTCCCTAGATATCTGACATTTTCTTGTTGGAGCCTTGAACATCTTATATGCATGTCTTCCTTTCAGATTGTTATCCCACTCTGCTTTCCATTCATCTGTTATTAAATCTTTAATTAAGCTCTTAATCTCTGATTTACTCGTCCCTACATTTATTAGATTTTTATCAGATCTACCTTTCTTTGCTTCTTTATCTGCCTTTTCATTTCCTTCTATGCCAACATGTGAAGGTATCCAAGCAATTAAGACTGAACATCCTCTGGAATATAAGTATGTAGTAGCCAGAAATATCTCCTCTGCTATATCAGGTCTATTACATTCTCGTAAGTTTCTAAGTGCTTTAATTGTTGAAAGAGAGTCAGCTAAAACTGTTAGTTTTTTTGGGAGGGTTATTAGAGAATATTTCTAGTGCTTTTAGTATTGCCACCATCTCTGCAGTGAAATATATATTCCTATCCCCAATTTGCCATCCTCTCCCTTGGATCCATCTGTGTACACAGTAATGCTGTCTTTTGATATTTGTTGTATATATTTATTGGCTGTGTTTTTAATATTTTCTATATTATTTGTTTTCTTAAGTATTTCTGCTAGGAGGTAGTCCGTGTCTGGTTTCTTGATCTCCCAGGGCGGAATCACTGGCTTGTATTCACAACTTTTATTAATTGATGTAATTAATATACCCAAATGGACAATTTCCTCCATACAGTTCCATCCTGTAGGGTATCAAGTGGCATTCATTGGATTGGCCTGAGTTGTTAGTTGGCATCTGGTAAAAGCTGTATGTGCTGGGTGAGACTTATCTAACATAACTCTGTTCATGTAATTTAGTTTCAATTCCTTTCTCCGTAATTCTAAGGGTAGAATTCCTAAAGCCACCTCTATAGCTCCCATTGATGTTGATCTGATTGCACCTGATATTGTACATAAAGCCTGATGCTGAATTCTGTCTAATTTAATCTTGTTACTGTGTGCAGCAGAGTCATATATTATACTTCCATAATCTATTTTTCCTCTAATAAAAGATTTATAAAAAGTTAGCATTGTCTTAGTGCTTGCACCCCATCCATTACCTTTCAAATATCTTAATAAGTTAGTCAATCCTCTGCAAGACTCCACTTGTTTATCTATGTGTTTATTCCAGTTCAGCTGTTGGTCCAATATCATTCCTAGATATCAAATGGTTTGCACTGTATTAATGTTTTGCCCTTGGATATTTATGTCTATAATTTTATTTTTTACAACCCTACCTTTACTGAAGATCATTCCCAATGTTTTATTTGTATTCAGCTGAAAACCCCATTTTGTCATCCATTTACATACTTTATTTATTTGCTACTGTAGATCCTTATATAATTTTGGCAGATGTCTCCTAGTCCTCCATATAGCAACATCATCTGCAAACTGTGACAATTTATTTGTTATATCACTAAATTCCTCACCTAAATCATTTACCATTATTGTAAAAATTGAAGGAGACATTACTGATCCTTGGGGTATTCCATTTTGTTGTTCATACAGTTCTGATCATTGTCATTATATCTTGCAGGAAATTCTCTAAATAATTATATATTTTACCGGTTACTCCTATCTTCTTCATTTTAAAGAGAGCACCCTCTCTCCAGCATTCATCATAAGCGCTAGCTATATCTAAAAATACTACCACAGTTTTTTCTTTCTTTTGAAATCCTGATTTTACTTCATGTTCCAATTTAATTATCTGATCCATAGTGCATCTGTCCTTCCTAAATCCTGACTGAGATTGATTATATAAATTATTCTTTTCCAAATAAAACTTTAATCTTTTATTTACTATGGTTTTCTAATATTTTACCTAGATGGGAAGTTAAAGAATTTGGTCTCTATGAACTGGCATCATGGGCATCTTTTTCTGGTTTTAGTATTGGAATAATTACTGCAGTTTTCCATGTTTTGGGAATTTTTCCTGTATTCCAAATTTTGTTAAACAGGGATGTTATAATTTCTATGGTACTTTTTGGTATGTGTTTCAAGATTTCATAGCTCAAGATGTCATGTCCTGCTGATGTATTTGGTTTGTCCTTTATTGTATTTTCAACTTCTTTCATTGTAATATCTGCATTTAAATATGATAAATTTTCAGTATTATAAGGTACTTCTTTACTGAGTTTTTTAAGAAGTGTTGCTCTTCTGTTGACTTCAGCCTATCCTAGATTTTCCTTAGAACGAACTCTATGGTAGTACCTGGCCAGCACCTCTGCTTTCTGCCAGTCAGTCTCTGCCCATTCAGGTCTTTTTATATTAGGTATTATCATATCTTTAGTTCTGCCTTTAATGGCTTTTAACTTATTCCACACATCTGTTGTAGAGTTAGTTGTAGGGTGCAGTGTTTGGCAGAAATTTCTCCAATGATTTTCTTTTGCCTTAAGTATTATTCTGTTTGATTCATTTCTTATGTTCTTATAAATATCTAAATTATCTTCAGATCTATGCTTTCTACATTCTTGTAAAGGTTGTTTTCTTTGTTTTTGAATTTCTGTACATCTAACTGTCCACCATGGTACTGGGTTTTTGTTCCAATGTTCATTCTTTTTTGTTTCCTTAATGCGGTGTGGAATTATGTGTTCTGGCATATATGCATTTGGTATATGTTTAACAGCTATTAGTAATATTTCTTTTGTGAGATTATCTGCAAATACATCTATATTTTCATTTTCTATATTATTCATTTTTATCTTTTCTATTTCTACCTGAAAAGCTACCCAATTAGCTTTATTATAGTAAAATTTTGGTTTTTCTACCAGTTTGTTAGGTATGTAATTATCTTTTAGTGTTATTTAAATGGGTAAATGATCTGAATTGGTATCCCCAATAACTTCCCATTTTGTATTAGCAAGATTTGGTGTTACAATGCTTATATCAATAGCTGTGTCTTGCTGATTTTCACAAGGGTTAATTCTTGTTACTGATCCATTATTCAGTATTATTAGTTCATTGTTTTCAATGAAGTCCAACAGTAGTTTTCCTGATTTGTCTATTACATTGCCTCCCCAAGCTGTATGATGAGCATTGAAATCTCCCACTATGATAGTTCTGTTGTTTATTCTTTTATTCACGTCTGAGATATCTCTTTCGTTTATGTTTCCACTTGAACAGTAAAGGTTAACTATTTTTATTTCTTCCAACTCAGAACACACTGTTATAGTTATTCATTCAAAATTTTCTGTTCTAAATGATTCCCAGTCAGTTATTATATATGTTTTATTAATTAGAAATGCCACACCTCCTCCGTTTTGAGTTTCTGTCCTATCATTTCGAAAGACTTTATATGCAGGGATGGTAAAACGTTACTCGGATTAAGATTAGTCTCTTGAATGGCAAATATTACTTTAGATTGTTTAAACATGCCTATTAATGCTGGTATATTTTTTTTGGCTCTTCTGCAATTCCACTGTATTATTCTAATGTTCTGTACGTCCATTATTTAATTGTTAAGTTTATTATAAATAGTGTTGTACTCTTTTACTCTGAGAAGTGTATAATATATTTATTTATTTGTTAACAACAAAGTCTCCTAGATTTTTGGTTTCTCTGTTAAAGTGAGTTTGTAGTTCACTTTGAAGATTCAGCATAAAGGCTTTCACAATGTTTGATACAGAATGAATACGTTTTTGACGATCTGTCATTTTTTCATTCCACATTTCTTCTTGTTGTTTTTTATCTGTTCGCTTTTGCTCACTCCTTATGAATTGTCTTTCTAACTCAATCCTTTTCAGAAAATCTTCATTCTCTTCTTTGAGTTCTGCTAATTTAGCCACATCTTTAGCTACTTCATGCTGTATTTTTCTCATGGTTTTCAAGATTTCTTCTGCCTTTCTCACTGTATCTTCTGTTATCGATGATTTTATTATTGCACTTTCTTCTGGTAGATTGCAATCTTTTGTCAGTATTTTTTGGACTTTATTTTTTCTTTTGGGTTATTTCAGCATTTCTGGTTCTGACTGTGATTTCTTTTGGTGACGGAGTTGTAGATGTAGCGACTGATGATTGATGTTGTTGTAGAGCTACTTTAAATGGAGAAGGTACTTCCGGTGATCTAAGATGGCAGTTCCATTGTTGTTTTTCTTGTGATTCTAATTCTATCGTGCATAAGCTTACTGCAGGGAAGTTAATTTGTTTGTTTAAATTCTTTAAGAATTATTATTATTTTTGTCGTTCATAAGAATTTTGAATAATTAAGATTGGTTAACACTTAGTTTTAATTTTATATTTACTTTTGCATCCGCGAGTTTTCATGTTTTGAAAGTCAAAGGCGCCATTTTTGAATTTAAAATTTTCGTTACTTATAAAACTACTAAATATTATACTTTATATTTAAAGTTAAATAAGGACAATTATTCTAAAAGACATGCCAGCTCTTACAAGACTGAAAACAGGTAGCATCTGCAGAAAATCATGGGCTGAAATAATACAAGCCGACTCACAGAATGATGATCAAGGGGAAATCAAGAATACAAATAGAGAAAAGGAAGGACAGAAGATATAAGCTTCAAAGGAAACAATTAAGAAAAAAGGAAGATGTCAGAGTAAAATGATAGAGAAAACCAATAATTTGAACATTAATTCAAAGAATAATGGTGTTTAGAACCTTATGAAAGACCAACAAATCAATAGGCCTACTCATAAAGTTGATCAAAAACTCCCAAGGTTAAGGATTTTTCAAATCAGTGGCAAAGTGGTAAGTATTAGAGCATTACCAGACAGTAAGATCATCAATGTACTAGAAACAGGTATAGATAAAGGGTCAATAACACACATAAAAAGAACAAATTATGGCATAATACTCACAATGAACATGACTGAAAAGTCAAAAGCTTTAATAAAACAAATTGAAGTAAGTCCTGTTCAAGTAGAATTGGCACACAGCATTACAGCTAGGCTAGAATTAGTCAAAGAAACCAGGAAATGTGTAATTAAAGAAATACATGTAACAGTTCCAGAGGAAGCAATAAGAACTAGACTACAAACAGAAAATCCAAAATATAGGATTCTTAAACTGGAAAGGATATCACAGCAATTAGGAACTTCAACTGTAATAATAGTTACATTAGAAGGGCGAGAAATCCCATCACATTCCTTCAGTGGCAGTACTAAAATCAAAACAGAAGCTTACATACCACCAGTCATTCAATGCTCAAACTGCCAGAAATTTGGCCACACCAAAAGAACATGTAGAAGTAAGCCTAAATGTCGATAGTGTGCAGGGGACTACACTTATGATCACTGCAAATTAGTAGAAGATGATAAAGATTACAGTACAAGAAATATAAACATAAAATGTGCTAATTGTCTAGGAAACCACAGTGCACGTTTCCTAGGATGTCCACATTACCAACAAACAAAGCTAGCTCTAATACATCGGTAATTATGTTAGTTGAGATAGGATCTCACATACAAACAAACCTCGACTATTGCTCCACAATCCAGGATGGTTGCTCTATGTCCAACACAAAAAGACTCCATTCACTACAAACGCGTGCAGTGCGTCTAGTTTATGACAACTGCCAAACACAGTGTGTAGATCTATATAAAGATCTCACAATACTGCCTTTAAGAAAGCGCTTTCAGTTCAACAAAGCTAAATTTGTTCACAAAATTCTATCACAGAATGCTCCAACGTATATGTGGCCAATGTTCAAATACAATGAAAGACGCATTCAACGCTTTAACAAAGATAGGTTTTATTTGACTCTTGGATCAGTATAGTACTGACAATTACAGAAATAGAATTTCTGCAGAAAATGGTGAAGTCCCAGTGTCTGAGAGGACTACTGGTATCACAAATTAGTTACGGCTGTGAATGATCTGATCTCGAAACAATAGTAGAGAGGAGACCGACATAAAGCGCCACCTCCGCTGTGCAACTAACTGTGATATTAAAAAAACAAGGAAACAGATTTTGCTTAACAGTGATAAAATTGACAAGTCTTCAAATACAATTTCCTAAGTATTTATTTAGTATATACACTATCTACTCTTGTGCTGAAGGGTGAATGTTGAAAAAAATGGGATGTAATGGAATTGTAAGTTTACATGTGATTTACAAATATTTATTTTATATATATATATATAAATATTTTACAACAAGTTTTCCAATTATAGGAACAAAAAATTTATATCAGCTGTGCTGTTAATTAAGGATATAACACTTATCAGCTATGCTGTTATTTTGTCTCTTGCTATGCTAAGTCACTTTCTCATCACTGACAGTTTCTATGCTCACAATGCTGACAGAAATGGTACTAATGTGTACTCATCTCTCTTAAACAGTTCTGTTCTCCGTAGTTTGGTTCACACAACTCCTGCTGAGGCTCGTTACTTTAGCCCACCCAAGACTGAGGGGGACTAAAGATGTAGCTTCTGTACAATCTCTATGCTCCTGCGAAGTTCCAGGCAACGGGATTGACTCGAACATACGACCTCAGGTTTTTAGGACACAAATAAACCTGTAACAAAGCAAAATTAGGGGCTAATTTCTGTCCTCAAGCCCACCTATTTCTAGTGTGAGTGAAATGAGCGTGTCTCAGATGTATGCATGTAGGATGAATGACAACATGGCTCAGTATGAATTAGCAATAGCGAGACAAGACAGGTGTCTACTTGCAAAGCATTCTTTCTGATAAACTAATACATGGATACATTCAATAATATAAATTCGATGAATACATTCAATACATGAATACATCCCATAATATAAATCAATACATGAACACCTAGGTGTGATACAACAATGTCCTTCCCCCTATACTATACCACGCCCTCTCTGACAAGTGCTATACTAGCTGGTAACATATATCCTAACAATATTGTTATGTTCTTATGATAGGAGTATATGCGACGAGGACTGTTTGGTGATATATCAGGTTGGAGTTATAGGAGACAATAGATTGAGGAGGTATGAGTCCTATTAGTCTTTGTCTATATCAATCATATACATTCATAGTGAACCCAAAATATATTAAATATATATTCAGGTGTAGGTAGTATAATGCCACACAACAAATACCAACATTATATACCTGCTGAAGCCTATTTGCCTACAAATAGTAAATTATATTTACCCTCCTAAGATTTTAAACTGGCCAGGTTTTGACGCGACTTAGTGAAGTAGGTTGCAGGTCGATGCCCTCAGGTAAGCTTATAAATCAAGGTGACAGCTTCTTCCTCTTCAGTCAGTATCTCTGGCGTCAAGTTCGGGGTTGCGTGGTTAGCATAAAATCCGCCTGATTATATAGGCAGGTAAATACTTAAGGAAAGCTTTCGGTTGGTTCCTGGCGGAGCAAGTTGATTGGTTTCCTCCGGTTTAGTCTCAAGCGCTGTACAGCCTAATTTTATTCAGTTTAAATCCGCCATCTTGCGTGAACATGATGGCCGTTAATTTATTCTGTCTCAGAGACTGGTGAACGGTGCTTGTTGATTGGTTGAAGCAAATCTGTATCTCGACATAGTGATTAACAAAGTAGTGGGTTACACTTCGTTTCACGACATAGCCCCCTCTTTTCCTAGCTGTGACTTGTCATAGCTGACGTGTAAACCCCTGCTGTGGTTAATCCTTTTGCGTCTGTCCTTCCAGAGTACTATGGTGTCGACTTAAAAAATCAGCTCCTACATTGTCTCTTCCCGGAATGTAATTCACGGTAAAGGAATAAGGCGCCAGAAGCAGACTCCACCTTAACAATCTCGAATTTAGCTTTTTAGATGCAGCCAAGAATGTTAAAGGTTGGTGATCGCTTTGGACAATGAAGTGTGTCCCATACAGATAAGGTGAAAATTTGTTGATGGACCAAATTAGAGCTAAACATTCTTTCTCTATGGTCGAGTAATTCAACTCAGCTGCATTCAGCTTCCTACTGGCGTAGGCGACTGGTAAAAGTTCCTCCGGCTGGGCTTTTGATTTCTGCAAGAGAGTTGCACCAATACCTATACTGCTAGCGTCCGTTCTTAATACAAATTCCTGTGTGATATCGGGTAGTGTAAGGATGGGTTTGCTGGTGAGTTTTGCTTTTAGCTCTGTGTAAGCTTTTTCACAATCAGCATTCCATTGGATTTTGTCAGGCTGTCCTTTCTTCGTTAAGTTAGTTAATGGTGCACACAGAGAGTTAAAGTGGGGTATGTACTTCTGATAGAACCCACATAATGACACGAATGATCTCACATCTTTCTTCGTTTGAGGTCTGGGTGCCTTCTTTAGCTTCTCTATATTCTTTGGGTCAGGAGACATAAGACCTGTAGAAATAGTGTGACCTAGGAATTCCAACTCCTTACAACCGATATAGCACTTGGTTGGACGTGCAGTCAATCCAGTTTCTCTCAGTCTGTCAAACAACATGGAGAGCGCTACTATATGCTCTTCAAATGTGTTTGTAGCAACAAGAATGTCATCCATAAAGTTAGTGATATGGGGATTTTGTAGAGGTTCCAATAATTTCCTCATCATTCTTGAAAAGATACTGGGAGCATTTTTCAGCCCAAAGGGTAGTACATTAAACTCGTAGTGTCCGTCTGATGTACTAAATGCCAGCATTTTCCTAACTTCTGGTTTCACTGGTATTTGGTAGTATCCCTTGCTTAGATCTACCTTCGATAAATACCTAGCCTTACTCAGTGTAGAGAACAGCTGGTTGGTGTCAGGTAATGGGTCCACCTGAGATTCTGTGATCGCATTAAGCTTCCGGTAGTCAATACATAACCTGTGTTCACCACTCGGTTTTCTCAATAGCACCACACTTGAGCTATAGGGAGAGTCTGACTTCGAGATAATTTTCTCCTTCAACAGATAATCAACTTCCTCCCTTAGTGCTTGGGCTTTCGCATAGGGTATAGGGTATGTTCTCATGCATACTGGGGTAGGGTCGGTAACTTTCATGTCGTACTCTAACAGATTCGTACGACCTGGCTTATCTGTGAGCACATCAGCATGGGTTTCCAACACTTTCTGAACCCTCTTCTTCTGCTCTGGAGTTAAATGTTCACTAATATTTACTTGAACATAATCCTCTGTGGTTGTGAGTGGATACTCCATAGAGTGAAGTGGTTCACCGTGCATTTCTGTTGCAATGGCTAGGGTCATGATATGTGCAACTTCTGATGATTCCTTGTCATAGTATTTTTTAAGAAGATTGACATGATATACCTTCTCCTTTCCTGTCAATCTTTTAATTCGTCCTGGAAAGTTTCTCCAGTATGACATAGGGTCCCTGCCATCCAATCTGCAATTTATTATTGCTGCTTGGCAACAGTAATAACACCTTTTCACCCACCACCAGTTCCCTATCCTTTGCTTTTTTGTTGTAGTAGGCAGCATGCTTCCTCCTGGCCTGTCTTAAGTTATCATTGGCCAGTTTCCAACCTGCTTTCAATCGAGATGTCAACTCGTTGACGTACTGGTATGAGGAAGTCACTGTTTCCTCTGCCTTTTCATCAGTCCATGTCCGCAGCAATGCTTCCAGTGGACCTTTTATTGGTCTTCCAAACAACAATGTAGCTGGAGCCAATCCAGTTGAATTGTGGGGTACTTCCCTATATGCAAATAGTGCAGCGGGTAAGTATGTATCCCAAGTATCAGGTTTTTCACTCGCCAGCTTTCTAAGGATTGAAATTAGCGTACCATTGAACCGCTCTACTTGACCGTTCCCTTGGGCATGGTAGGGACTACAATGATAGTGCCTGACTTGAAATATCCTGAATACTTCTTGTGTTAGCTTTCCCTTAAACTGAGACCCATTGTCAGTCAATATCTGATGCGGGAAACCTAATCGGGTAAATATTGTCAACAGGGCCTCTGCCACGTGCTTTGAATTTATAGCTGACATGGTCACTGCTTCTCCCCACATAGAGCAAGTATCAACCAAGGTTAAGATGTAAGCATTTCTCTTCTTGGTCCTAGTGAGGGGTCCAACAATATCTACTGCAACACGTTCAAAAGGGGTTCCCATAATAGGCATTTCTCCCAGTGTTGCTGGTGCAGTCCTATGCTTAGGAGCTACTCTTTGGCATTCTGGACAGGATCTTACATATCTTTTTATGTCCTCTGTAATTCCTGGCCAAAAGTAGTGACAGGCTATCCTTTGTCCAGTGGCCCCTATTCCCATATGTCCACTGAAGGGTATAGCATGTCCTAGCGTCATAACCTTCTCCCTGTAAGATTTTGGCACTACAAGCTGTCCATGCCCTTTAGGTCCTGTTCCAGCTTTTCTGTATAGTAGGCCATTCTTCATATACAAGTCTCCTTTCTCTGGAGGGTTATGGGCTTTTGGCAATTTGCCAAAACAAGGCTTCAACGTGCTGTCTGCTGCTTAAGCCTTTTTCATCTCTTCTGGATGAGTATTGATAGGATTTTCCTCCATTTTCCTGGAGCTTTCCCTGGTCTGGACTGTTACCATAACTACAGGTTTTATAGGTTCTCCAAGGAAAACATACCTACACCCCAAAATCAAAGGGTAAATAGGGTCGTCCATCACTGCTGCTTTGATTTCTCCTTCCACATAACGAGATCTTATGTTGATTCGAGCGATGGGTAGTGTCATGGTTCTTGCTCCCTTGATCGGTCCTCTGATTTCCACTGTTTATGTGGTTATCTGGTCAGGACTCACTAGAGAAGAGCACACAACTGAATCAAAGTCCAATCCTGAGTCATATAAACACAGTACTTGAGTGCCATTCACGGTAACTTCCTCACAGACAGGGGGATGATGGAAGTCTTTCTGACTTACTGTAATTTCCTTCCTTCCCTGATTCCCTGTTGTAAGACATGCAGCATGATGAGGAGGATTCCTCCTTCTGCAGTCCGCAGTATTGTGGTTACTCATTAGACAAGTTTTACACCACTTTCCTTCCTTCCGGTAAGGTGTCTTATCCGATCTTAGAGGGTTTTTGTCCTTTTGGTCAAATCTTTGTTTGTTCCTTGTGGTATGGTCCTTTTGTTCATATTTGGTATAGTTTTGTGATTATTTGAAGTTTTCACCCTGCTTCTTCTTATTTCCTAATAATTCTGCCTGAGCTGCTTGATATCTCTCAGCAACAGTTACCATATCTTCCAATCTCTCTGCTCCTTGTTCCATGATAAACTTCCTCATTTCTTGAGGCATGGACTCTTTCACCTGCTCCATCATTATCATTTCTTTCAGATCCTGACACTTTCCTAAACTACTCCATTTTTCCAAATAGGTTTCCAGTCTAGCAGAGAATTGGTGATAGTTTTCTCCTGGAAGAAGTTTAGCGGTTCGGAATTTCTTTCTATGTGATTCTGAGTTCTTTTCATATCTCACAAGCAGTGCCTGTTTCAGGATTTCATAATCTTCCTGGTCATCTCTTGAGAGCTTCAAATACACATCGTAGGCCACACCTCTCAATCCCTGAGATAGTTTAAGACTCCATTTTTCTTTCACTAAGCCATAGGTAGTGGCTAGTCTTTCGTATCTATCCAGGTACGACTCGATGGCATCTTCTGTCTCAACAAATGGGTCCAGATGAAAATCCATGGCCCCACTTGAGGTGCTCTGGCTGGAGCTACTCTCAGAGTGAGGTGAGCTACCACCATTATTGCCAGTATTTGCCTGAATTTCAAGCTCTTTTAATCTCAACTGATGGTCTCTCTCTGCTTGTAATTTCCTTTCCTCAGCTTCTAACCTTTTAGTTTCTCTTTCAGCTTCCAGTCTTTTGTCTTCTCTCTGAGCTTCCAGTCTTTTGTCTTCTCTCTCAGCTTCCGCTTGCAACTGCCTTTCTTCAGCCTCTAATTTCTTTGCTTCTCTATCAGCCTCTAATTTCCTTGCTTCAGTCTCTAATTGCAACTTTCTTTCTTCCCTATCCATATGTTTGTCCACTTCTGTTGTGACATACTGAGTGAGAGCATCACCTGTCATATTTAATTCCTTTCCCATCTGCATGATCGCAGTCCTGAACTTCACTAGATCAGCCATGGCGTTACTTAGATAGGGTATGTATATTTGCTATAACCAAGTTATTGTAATTAGACTTAATTACTTTAAAGGAACAAAAAATTTCCGTGCAACTTTGTGAGCATCAACTATTTACTGAGTACTAAATGGTACTCCTCCTAAGAAAATATAAAAAAAATCCTATTATAGAATTTTTTTTTTTTTTTTTTTCAAAAATATATTTCTTATGTTATCTATGGGTGGCACAAGATAGAGTGTAGATAGATGAATAGACTAAGTATGGCTCAAGATATACAGAAATATCCCAGGAACGAGCCCCCAGTGTGGCGAGAGGTTTTATTTGACTCTTGGATCAGTATAGTACTGACAATTAAAGAAATAGAATTTCTGCAGAAAATGGTGAAGTCCCAGTGTCTGAGAGGACTACTGGTATCACAAATTAGTTACGGCTGTGAATGATCTGATCTCGAAACAATAGTAGAGAGGAGACCGACATAAAGCGCCACCTCCGCTGTGCAACTAACTGTGATATTAAAAAAACAAGGAAACAGATTTTGCTTAACAATGATAAAAGTGACAAGTCTTCAAATACAATTTCCTAAGTATTTATTTAGTATATACACTATCTACTCTTGTGCTGAAGGGTGAATGTTGAAAAAAATGGGATGTAATGGAATTGTAAGTTTACATGTGATTTACAAATATTTATTTTATATATATATATATATATATATATATATATATATATATATATATATATATATATATATATATATATATATATATATATATATATATATATATATATATATATATATATATATATATATATATATATATATCTCACTAAACGTACAGGAACATTGGCTCCTAAATACCATCGCAATAAGGAAGCTGAAATTTTTCGGTCATATAAAAAGACATAATAGTCTGGTAAAAACAGTGATGGAAGGCATGGTCCCTGGAAAAAGGGGAAGGGGTCGACCTAGACGACGGTGGACCCAGGACATCACAGAGAGTCTGAACTTGTCTTTGGCTGATGCAGGTCGACTTGCCCAGAATCGTGATGCGTTCAGAGCAGCTGTAATGGAGACAACGTTCTGGAAAGAATATGTCACATGATGATATATATATATATATATATATATATATATATATATATATATATATATATATATATATATATATATATATATATATATATATATATATATATATATATATATATATATAATAATAATAATAATAATAAATTCTTTAAGCGCCAAACACGGCGCATAAGGCAGAAACCAGTGCTCTCCAGGTTGTTCGTTGTGACGCCACTCCTCTTAGCTCTTGCACATTATTTAGGCCCAACGTTCTTCCTTCTCTTATTATTGTTCTTCTGAGTGTTTCTTTTGGTCTTCCTTTTTTCCGCTTACCCTCAGGAACCCAAGTGAGCGCCTGTAGTGGTATTCTGTTGTTTTGCATTCGTAGGACATGACCGATATATGACCATCGTCTTTTCCTTATATAGTCGGAGACATATTTCTGCCTAGAGTCTTCTCTTATTTGTCGATTGTCTTGAATTCTTTCCAACTGATGTTCATGAGTTTTCTAAGACATTTGTTCTCGAATGTATTCAGCTTGTTCTCCAATGATTTTGTTATTTTCCAACTCTCACAGCCGTATGTTAACACTGAGATAACATTTGAATTAAACAGACGAAGCTTGGTATGTATATTCAATGATCGTAATTTCCAAATGTTAGATAATCTATTGAAGGCGCTAGCTGCCAAAGCAATTCTAGTATGGATTTCTCTTGTTGTGTCACCATCCTGAGTCATTTTACTGCCTAAATAATTGAAACTTTCAACTTTCTGTAGTTTTTCCCCGTTCAAGATGATATCAAAGGTCTCGTTAGAAAAGTTCATAGCTTTAGTTTTAGAGGCATTTATTTGGAGACCAATTTTAACCGAGAGATGACACAAATTATTTATTGCTTCTTGGGATTGTCTTGGTGTTGAACTTAAGAATGCTACATCATCTGCGAAATCCAGGTCCCCCAGGAATTTTCCATTTGTCCATTTTATACCCAATTGTTCATTGTGGGTATAGTTTCTCATAACCCAATCAATAGCTATTCCAAAAAGTAGTGGTGACATAATACAGCCTTGTTTCACCCCTGTTTCTACTGTAAACCATTCTGTATTCCCTTTATTTGTTCTAACACAACATCTTGCATTGTCATATAGCGCTTTGATTATATTCACATATTTTGTTGGAAAACCATAGATTGTAAGTATCTTCCACAATGATGGGCGGTGTAGACTATCAAAGGCTTTTTGAAAATCGACGAAGGTGATAATAAGTGGCGATTGCCTTTCCACTGATTCTTCTATAATTGTTCTTAGTGTGAATATTTGATCAATACATGATCGTTTCGGCCTGAAACCCGCTTGTTCTTCTCTGATCTTTTCGTCAGCATGCAATTTAAGTCTTTCTAACATCATGCAACATAATAATTTTCCAGGTACTGATACTAGAGATATACCACGCCAGTTATTACAGTCTGATAGATCACCTTTCTTCGGTAACTTTACAATAATACTGTCTTTCCATTGTTGTGGTGGTTGTTCTTCTCTCCATACTTCATTTATAATATCTAAAATTCTCAAGAGGTTGTTGTCATTAACTGCTTTAATCATTTCCCCTGAAATTTCGTCAACTCCAGCAGCTTTAAAATTTTTTAATCTTTTAACGGCTTGTTTGATCTCGTCCAGCGTGAATTCATCGCAAGTTATTGGCAAAGTGGTTGTGGATGTTTCATTATTAAAATCAGGTGTTACTGTTGGTGGTGGTCTGTTTAGCACCTCCATGAAGTGCTCAGCCCATCTCTTCATTTGTTCTTTTTCTGTTGGTATTGAATTCCCTAATTTACCTTTAACAGGTGTTTTCATAGCAGTAGGCTGGTGACATAGTTGTTTTGTAATTTGATAAAGGCACCTACTATTACCAGTTCTTGCAGCATTTTCAACTTCTACGGCCAGTTCATTGATGAAATGTCTTTTATCTCTTCGAGTTTTTGTCTTCACTTCTTTATTTAACAAGTTATAAGTTAGTTTGCAAGATTCAACTGCATTATGTGTACTTGCCGCTAGTAGTTTAAGTTTTGCTGTTTTCCTTTCTTGTATTTTATCCCAAGTATCTTCTCTCATCCATTTTTTCTTTTTATGTACTAGGTATCCGGTGGTCGCTACAGCTGCTTCTGTCATTGCTGTTCTCAGTTGTTCCCATTTAGTATCGATTGTCTTGGTGGTGATATCGTTGTCAATTTTGCCTAAAGCATCGAAATAGTTGTTCATTTTGACATTATATTCCTTCTTTATATCATTTGATTGCAGTCTGTGTACATCTATTCTTCTATTTTTATTCGGTTGGTATAACTTCTTCAGTTTAATTCTCATTTTAGCTATGCAGAGGTTATGATCGCTTCCGATCTCTGCACCTCTGTATGCTCTGACGTCTTGAACTGATGAGCGAAATTTAGCGCTTATGCAGAAGTGATCTATCTGGTTCTTAGTTCTGCCATCAGGTGAATTCCATGTTATCTTGTGGATATTCTTATGTGGAAAGATGGTGTCTGCCACAACGAGGTTTGATATTTCACAAAGTTCTAGAAGTCTTTCGCCATTTTGATTCATACAGCCTATGCCATGAGTACCGAGATATCTTTGTACTCCATCGTTGTTGTCACCTACTTTGGCGTTAAAATCACCCATGACTGCTATTATGTCATGCTTGGGTATTGTGTTGATGGTACTTAGAAGTGCTTCATAGAAGTCATCTTTTGTGGTATCAAGAGCGTCGTTAGTTGGTGCATAACATTGTACAATTGAGAGCTTGAAAAATCGTGTCTGAAATCTAGCTAATATTAGCCTCTCATTGATAGGTACCCAGCTGATAAGCGATGCTGCTGCTTTCTGTGTCATTAGGATGGCTACTCCCTCTGTGTGACGATTATCATTACTACCAGAGTATATAATTTGCTTTTTTTCTTCTGAAATATATTTTATGCCCTTCCCCGTCCATCTACACTCGCTGACACCCAATAAGTCCAACTTATAATTATCCATTTCTTTAATTACTTCTTCCAATTTTCCGTCTTGATACATAGTTCTTACATTCCAGTATCCAATTTTAGAAATCTCCTTAGCCCCCAAGATATTAGAGTGAGTCATGTTTACTGTCGAGCCTGGTTCTGTTTCGGTAACAATAGCTTGTTTTACGATAGTGAATTGTTAACTCACTGATCAACCCTCCGATCCAACCGACCGATTCAAGGGTTTCGAGGTCAGTTATAGGAAAATATCTACACCACTAGATACTCTGGTGTATCTCTTATTCTATAATTTAACATAACATGGTGATATCCATATATATATATTTTACAACAAGTTTTCCAATTATAGGAACAAAAAATTTATATCAGCTGTGCTGTTAATTAAGGATATAACACTTATCAGCTATGCTGTTATTTTGTCTCTTGCTATGCTAAGTCACTTTCTCATCACTGACAGTTTCTATGCTCACAATGCTGACAGAAATGGTACTAATGTGTACTCATCTCTCTTAAACAGTTCTGTTCTCCGTAGTTTGGTTCACACAACTCCTGCTGAGGCTCATTACTTTAGCCCACCCAAGACTGAGGGGGACTAAAGATGTAGCTTCTGTACAATCTCTATGCTCCTGCGAAGTTCCAGGCAGCGGGATTGACTCGAACATACGACCTCAGGTTTTTAGGACACAAATAAACCTGTAACAAAGCAAAATTAGGGGCTAATTTCTGTCCCCAAGCCCACCTATTTCTAGTGTGAGTGAAATGAGGTGTGTCTCAGATGTATGCATGTAGGATGAATGACAACATGGCTCAGTATGAATTAGCAATAGCGAGACAAGACAGGTGTCTACTTGCAAAGCATTCTTTCTGATAAACTAATACATGGATACATTCAATAATATAAATTCGATGAATACATCCCATAATATAAAAAATTCACAATAACAATACATCCTAGGTAAATTCAATACAGATACACAATAATGTCCTTCCCCCTATACTATACCACGCCCTCTCTGACAAGTGCTATACTAGCTGGTAACATATATCCTAACAATATTGTTATGTTCTTATGATAGGAGTATATGCGACGAGGACTGTTTGGTGATATATCAGGTTGGAGTTATAGGAGACAATAGATTGAGGAGGTATGAGTCCTATTAGTCTTTGTCTATATCAATCATATACATTCATAGTGAACCCAAAATATATTAAATATATATTCAGGTGTAGGTAGTATAATGCCACACAACAAATACCAACATTATATACCTGCTGAAGCCTATTTGCCTACAAATAGTAAATTATATTTACCCTCCTAAGATTTTAAACTGGCCAGGTTTTGACGCGACTTAGTGAAGTAGGTTGCAGGTCGATGCCCTCAGGTAAGCTTATAAATCAAGGTGACAGCTTCTTCCTCTTCAGTCAGTATCTCTGGCGTCAAGTTCGGGGTTGCGTGGTTAGCATAAAATCCGCCTGATTATATAGGCAGGTAAATACTTAAGGAAAGCTTTCGGTTGGTTCCTGGCGGAGCAAGTTGATTGGTTTCCTCCGGTTTAGTCTCAAGCGCTGTACAGCCTAAATAATATTCAGATTTAAATTATCTTGCGAGAACAATATGGCCGTTAATTTATTCAGGAGTCCTCAGAGTCTTCATGAACGGTATCTTGTTGAAATTGAAGCAATCATATATACCTAATGATTAACAAGAGTGGGTTACAATCAGTTCAACCTATAAGTTCATGGAAAAAATTGTAACTATAAAATTCCAGAGTGTAGGTTTCAGTACGAGGCATTTCGTTTAATTGTCATTAAATACTACGAAACAGGACTTGTAGAGTCAAGAACAGACATAAATGGTGCACTAGTAGAAGATGTTATAACAACACCACATCTCAAAGTTCACCTTTACCATACAAAAAATAAATTAATGGCCCAGGGGACTGCCGCAGCAATCGAATCATGGTTAGAAACAGAATTTGAAGAATTAAAAGAATCTGCAAAAATTGTAACTGATGTTGAGTTAGAAAACACTAAAATGGACTCTGCTGTATCTATGCCCCACTTGGCAGTAGACACAACGATTTCAGACAACAATGAACTTTACTACCGACAACGACATCCTCAACATCAGCTTTCAGTCCCATTATGCTCTCACACAGAATCACAAAATTTACCTTCTGCAGTATTGGATAAAATCCAGACACGCCCACAATTTGTAAACCAATGTTGGCCATCGAATAACCCATGGACGATGAAAAATACAAAAGCTGAAACTGTTTCTCTTGAACAACAAAAAGAAGACACCGGCGAAGTTACCTGTGCGTGCTGGCCAGGAGCTAATGCAAAATATGGGGCACTTTAACGAAGTTTAATTGGGGTGATCACACGACTCGTTCCATGTCTAGTATACAGACATCGCTCAAGGCCGAAAACGAACTTCTTAAAAGTGAGATAGTATCTCTGAGGGAAGACAATTCTAGCATGAAGGACATCATCGAAAAACTGCAGAGAGACTTCTCACTCTATAAGATAAGACAACCAGATCATCCTCAAACAATGGTAGAAGATTGCGAAGAATCCATACATAAAAATACGCCAAATCAGCGAAAAGGTCACCACCAAACTGTACACAAAAAACACGAAGAGACACTCACAAACACAACATATCCTATTGGAGTCAAAATTACCAACAGATTTCAAGTTCTTGAGGATTATTCAACAGAAAATGAGCAGGTATCAGCATCCCTACCAGACAACGTTCCAGTGCCCGAAAAACCAATTCATAAATCTCAGACCCATCACGACAGTCCACAACAAGAACACCACAAAAGGCAGCGGCATCAATCTAATAGAAAACAAAGTGAAGAAATACGTAATGACGTTACACATATTGTAATTGGTGACTCCCTCTTGAAAGAGGTTTATTGTGAAAGAATGTCCACTACAAGAGAAGACATCGTTTCAGTTATGACAGTGCCGGGAGCTGGTATTAAAAGACTACTGGACATAATTAATAAGTTCGATATTAATCACAAGATAACAAAAACAACACTACACGTAGGAATTAATGATATCATGAATGAGCAGAGCCTAAACCCCTCAGGATTGGTGGCTACAATAAAACAAAAATTTCCCAAAGCCTCCATCTTTATTTCATCAATCATACCACCATGCTATGGGTTTCAGCGTCGCACAGCGGACACTTACAACACAAAACTACAGAACTATTGTAAACAAAACGGCCTTGGCTTCATCAACAATACTCCATTCTTTACATCTAACTCAGGAGCACCTAAGAAACGACTCTACAGAGATCAAATTCACACATCCACACTGGGAAGCAGCATCCTGGCCAAAAACATAAAATATCCAGAAAGGACACAACAAGACAGCTCAACCCATATAGAGAATGCAAAAAAATCTACTGAGACATCAACCTATAATCACAATACATCACACACCCTACCTGCCCCTCAAAGAAGCACACCTATTGCAAGCAGGCAGCCTTCCAGCTATCACAACGCCACTTTCAATCAGGAAGCCGAATCTTATGATACCATGTTTCCCCCATTAGTCACAAGGCAGCCCCACATAGGTACCTCTACCAACAGTATTCCAATGTCACAGGCTCAGACTACTCCTACCAACACTACAACAAGGACGGAAGAAATCAGAGATCACCATGCTTCCTCCCCTAGTTATAATTTTCGTCCTCAGTGGAACCCTGAACTTGTCTATCTGATGCAATTCAGCCCTGCGTCACTTAGACAAGCATTAATGATGTCTACCCAACGTCACCCCTATTATCTGCCCGGCAGAGACATCAGTTATTGACGAACAAACACTTTGCCTCACTAAATCTCTGTTACTACAGCCTTCACTCCATTTGAACATTTGTTGATATTTTAATACAACGGTAATAATCAGAACTTTTACTAGTTTATCGGTTAATATCCTCTAAAATTTTTCTTTGATTACTTATTTCGTTACAATTTAAATTTCTTATTATCACGCGTAGCTTCAATTTGTTAGAATTATCGGTGTTAAAGTGTGAAGTGTTGTATACTTGTCTGACTTGTGACAATTAATAATTTCTTCCATCTCTCGTTTAACTTCACTTTGTTGCGTTGAGCAGTTCTGGTGTGATATGTTGTATGCCTGATTGTTTTGTGACAATTTTCATATACTCAGTTGAAATTGTTTTTTATTAGTTGTATTAATTACTTTAATATTGTATTTTCTGCAATTTCTCATTCCTTGAATTCCACTTCCTTGGTGAAGTATTAATTCGTAAAAATATTTTGCGCTTTTTTGTGTGGATAACTGTTTTTTTAACTTGTAATTTGAAGAAAAAAAATATATATATATATTTCTTTTTACTATACAAACATGGCTGGTAATTATGTACCGTGGCTTCACAAGGATGGTCTACGACTTGGTCATCTGAATATTTACCATCTTCTAGGTAAACTCCTAAAATAAAAATGCTAAAATACTTTGGCCACATAAAAAGGCATAACACCTTGCAGAAGACCATAACAGAAGGGAGAGTTGAAGGCAAACGTGCAAGGGGAAGACAGCGCTATAAGTGGGAAGACAACATCAAGAGATGGACAGGAAAGAGTCTATCAGAGTGCACCATCAAGACAAGAGACAGAAGACGTTGGAGATCCATTACAGCCAACCTTCGTTGTGGAGATGGCAACTGATGATGATGATGAGGTAAACTCCCCGAACTTACATACATTCTAAGTAAGAATTTTCACATTTTTGGACTTTCAGAAAGTCGCCTAAATGACAGAATAACAGACGATAACATTGCGTTAAATGGTTTTAAAACTATTCGGCGAGACGCAAGCAAAAAACAAGAGACAGGTATAACAGTTTATATTTCTACTTCCCTTAATTTTCGCCGCAGAAACGACTTAGAGACAGCAGAGATAGAATGTGTATGGTTGGAAATAAAGCTACCGAATCAGGGCCCATTTCTGGTGGGATATCTTTATCGAAATCCTAGTGCAGGACCTATATGGTACCGGTACGAAGATTTCACCATAATGATGGACAATGTATTTGCCACAGTCAAGGAGGTTTTTCTTCTAGGTGATTTCAACATCGATATACACAATTCAAATCTAACATGGAAAAATATAATATTATCGTACAACTTAAAACAAATAGTTAACCAGCCTACAAGAGTAACACAAGCATCAGCCACACTAATCGACCACATCTACGTAACTTGCCCAGAAAACATCATAGAATGCTCTGTCCCTAATATTGCAATGAGTGACCACTATCCAGAATGCTGTACATGGTCAAAGAATAAATGTAAAGTTCCAAAAAATAAACATGTAAGTATTAAATTTAGAAGTTTCAAACATTTCAGTAAGGAATTATTTTTAAATGACTTGCTAACTGCACCTTTCGGCCGTGTTTACCAACTTCCTGATCCGGATGACGCTATTGCATTCTGGACAAAATTTTTTTATAGTGTTTTTGACACGCACGTACCAGCTAAGGAAATTCGCATCAAACGACAATTTAAAATCTCCGTGGATCACGCGGGAAGTGTTGGAGGCTATGAGGCAGAGAGATCAAGCGCACAAAAATAAGGACCTCAACACATACAGGGTATACAGGAACAAGGTTCAATATTTTTTTTTTTTCGTACGCCCGCTAATACTCGAGGCGAAATCTCAGGTTATTATTAATGTCTAACCTGACATTGATTTTACGTGAGTATCCCTTTTTTGTGTACAGAGATAGGTATCCCTCGCCATTCAGGCAAATACTCTCCGATTTCGGAGGTACCCATTACAGCTGGGTCGGCTCAGGAGCCGCCAGTCCCTGGTCGACGACACTCCTTTAAATGTACTCGCCAGGTCTCGAGTTAATCCAGTCCAATTCCCGGTCGACGAAAAATCCTCAAATGCCGTCACCCGGGTTTGATCCTGGATCACCCGGTCGCCAGAGCGGTGTGGTAACCACTACGCTAGCGCGGCTCCGGTTCAATATTTAATTCGCAAAGAAAAGAAAAATCATTTTAGAAATATGGTTCAGAACAAATCAAATAGTAAGGAAATATGGAAGGCAATTAACACCTTAGCGAAAAAAAACGTAATGCACCAGACTCATTCTCTTCCAACACTTCATTTACTTGCACCGACCTCAGCAATCACTTTCAAGCAGAAATAAACAGTCTGAAATCCACAATACTACATTCCTGTAGTGACTTAGACAAACTTTCAGCATTCTGTAAGAACAAATGTACAAACTCAGTTCCACCCGACATTCCTTTTATGACAGTTAATGAAGTGTATAACTATCTTATTGGCCTTAAAGATAATAGCTCATCAGGGCTTGATATTAACTTCGTTGATTTCGAAAAGGCTTTTGACAGCATACATAGGGACAGTTTATGAAAAATACTGAGGGCTTATGGAATTCCAAGCTGCATAGTGTCAATCATAAAAAGCCTCTATGCCAACTTTACGTGTAGTGTTGGGCAGAGCAACCTAACCTTTGAGGTGAAGACAGGAGTACGACAGGGATGCCCCTTATCAACCACTCTATTTTTAACAGTCATAGACTGGGTGATGCGCCAGACAACAGAGGGCAGTCCAAGAGGAATAAGATGGACTACATTTTCTACATTGGAAGATCTGGAATATGCAGATGACATTGCACTACTAGCACATTCACATCAACACATCCAGGAAAAAACAGATAGACTTAATAAGTTTAGATAGCAGGTGGGCTTGAACATAAATTTAACGAAGTCAGAGGTCATGACGCTCAATGTGAGCAACCCTGAGCCCATATCAGTAAGGAATCAGCAACTGGTACAGACAGACACCTTCACATATCTAGGATGCATAGTAACACCAGACGGCGGGGCAGGCAAAGACATCAACATCAGAATGAATAAGGCAAGAACAGCCTATTTTGGCCTAAACAACATCTGGAAGTCCTCTCAATACAGCACAAGCACAAAATTAAGATTATATCAGAGCTGTGTGCTTTCTGTGCTTCTCTATGGTGCAGAATGCTGGAGATTTACAGAGAAGGAAATGTCGAAATTGTCCTCTTTTCACACAACATGCCTAAGAAAAATTCACCGAATCTTTTGGCCGAATACCATCACCAACCAAGATCTGCTTACTCGGAGCAAGCAAGAGGACATGCACACCATCATAGCTGGCAGACGCTGGAGCTGGGTTGGCCATGTCCTCAGAAGAGACCCCGATGCCATCACAAGAACAGCTATGCTTTTGACCCCTGAAGGGAAACAAAAGAGAGGCCGACCAAAAACAACCTGGCGGAGGACTGTGGAGGCTGAGATGCAAAGAATGAACCAGAGTTGGGGCACTGTACGAAGGATGGCCGCCGACCGAGCAAAGTGGAATCAATTTGTTGTTGCCCTACAAGACGCCACTAGCTGTGATGGCCACTGACTGCTTTGACGGTCGGCGACTAAGGATCAAAGAAGAAGAGGGCTTGACGGAATTAGTAATCGAATACTGCGTTACGCCGCACCAGCTATTAGTGATTCACAAACTTTTATATATAACACTGGCTAACAAAAAAAAAATATTTTTTTTCTTTCTCTAACATTTTTATGTTTTTCTGGTCAATTTTAATGCGCTCTTTTTAAATCTGCAAACCGTTTTTCTCTATCAGGTCGGGATCTCTAGAAATATGCAATTGAAGTTTTTTTAACAACGCATACAGTATTACAACATCATTCGTACACGAAGTACAACAGTTATGTAGGCTTGAATTTCTTTGCAGTCGACTTTCGTCGGTGGATGGCATGTGGTACATCGCGATGAAGCATCCAACAGTAATCGGCAAGCATGGTCACACTCCACCGTCCTTGACAACGTGACTCCATTACGGCGATATCTTGATGGAATCGTTCTCCATGTTCATCGCTGACTTCGCCAAGGTTGTCAGGGAAAAAGTCAAGATGCGAATCGAGCAAATGGATTTTGAGGGACATGTGACAGCCCATAATTCTGTATGCATCTATGCACTGCTTAACAATATGCACATAGTCGACAGATTTGTGATTTCCCAGAAAGTTATCGACAATCGATTTGAATGCCATCCATGCGCGAAGTTCACTACCATGTAACAAGTTCTCGAATTGTTTGTCTGCAATCACTTTCCTAATCTGAGGTCCTACAAAGATACCCTCCTTTATCTCTGTATCGCTAACTTGCGGAAACTTTTCTCGAAGATAAGTGAAAGCTTTGCTCGTTTTATCTAACGCTTTTACGAAATTCTTCATGAGCCCCAACTTTATATGTAACGGTGGTAAAATGATGCTGTCTTTGTTAACTAATGGCTCATGTATTACATTTTTATGCCCGAGCTGCATACGATCCCTAATATGCCACACTTTTCTTGCATAATGTTCCTGTCTGTTGCGGCTGTCCTATTCACATAGGAAGCAACAAAATTTAGTATACCCAGTCTGCATGCCCGTGAGAATTGCAATGACCTTTAGGTCTCCACAAATCCACCATTGGTAGTCATTGTACTTTATTTTTGCCAAAAGTATAGCCATATTGTCATACGTTTCTATCATATGAACGAGTAGGCGACTGGAATTGATGAAAATATATTTCCGCTATGCAATAACACGGCTTTTAGACTAGTCTCGGAAGAGTCGATGAAAAGGCGCCATTCGTTTGTGCTCATGACCGAGGTGCACCATTAGGCCGTTTAAATCTTTGCAATAGCAAATGTCATCATCCATCTCAAAGTATTGAACAAGTTCTCTGTGTCTATGACGAAATTTAGATATCGGAGTATTGGGCGCTAACAGATTCCATTCTTTGAGTCGCGAACCGAGTAATTCCGCTTGTCCTTTGGTAAGAGCGAGATCACGTATTAGATCTGAAAGTTCTGAATGGTTAATTTAGTGAACACCATCATTCACCGGTATATAATCCGAGTCAGAATTAGTTTCTAAAGCATGTAAACTATCACTTTCTGATGGTTCATTCACGTCCAACGGATATTGTTCTGGTGGAACTGGGATCGGACACGTGATTGGATCATAAGGCACTGGTTTCGAAACCGATTCAATATTTGGATAAACCCCAGACTTTCTAGTTTTTAAAGTGAAACCATGGATATTTGTCAAGCAGAAGTAACAATCAGTAGCGTGATTTGTCGGTTCACGCCATATTACTGGCACTCCAAAAGGCATCGACTTATGCTTCGGCGATTTTCGTAACCAACCTGCCAATGTATTTGCACAAGTCGAACAGACTGTATTTGGCTTCCAAGATTTATTTGCATCATCAGCTTTCGAATCGAAATAAAGTTCATATGCTTTCTTTAGTAATGGTGTAAAGTTTTTCTGGTGAACACGATCGGTAAAATATCCGCACACGTAACAGAACAGATCAGCCGAATTTCTACAACTTCTAGAAGCCATATTTCGCTCAGAATTAATTTAAAATACAGTAACTATTTGAAAAATAGCGTAACATATGTCATGCATCTTTTAGCAGTATAAAAAGTAGAATTATTTTGCATTTTATTAATTTTTAATAAGTTATATAGTAAAAATGAAACGGAGCAAATAACGGTTTCCCGAAAATATATTTATTCACAAATATCTTAAGAACCCGATGTGATAGAGATAAACGGATTTCAAATTTGAAATCAGCGCAAGAAACTGACATAAGAACACCTATTCTTATATAAGAAAGAAAAATGTTGTTTGTTAGTGATCAATGTATCGCTAAAAGTTATTTTCCTTCGGCCTTTAAAATTGCCAAAGTATATCCTCTCTTCAAACCTGGCTCGTCAGATAACAGTAATCTTGGTAACTATAGACCAATTTCTCTTTTATCATCGCTATCTAAACCACTAGAAAAACACATACATAAAGCAACGCTACATTACCTAGTTAGTAATGACTTGCTAATTGACAGTCAGTCAGGGTTTCGACAAAAGCATTCATGCCAAACAGCTCTAACTAAGATGATAGACAACTTGCACCTAAACATAAATAACGATAACATATGTGGATCAATCTTTGTAGACTTTAGGAAAGCATTTGATATGTTAGATCACGCTGTTTTAATAAGAACATTAGAAACAATGAAAGTTAACTTTAAACTAGTGACATTACTTAAATCATTCCTGTCCGACAGACAGCAAGTAGTGTGGTACAATAACTCATTGTCAAACCCAATTATTATTGACACCGGTGTTCTTCAGGGTTCTATTCTCGGCCCTCTACTTTTTTCCATTTACATAAATGACCTTCCACTACACATCAAGCACTCATCCTGCGACCTATTTGCCGATGACTGTACCATTTATACTAGTGATAAAAGTTGCAACACGCTAGAAATATTATTACAAAGCGACACAGACAATCTTATTAAGTGGAGCAATGAAAACTGCATGCAAATAAATATCATTAAAACAAAATGTATGATAATATCAACTAGACAAAAATTACAAAACTCACCGAAAACAACACTTCAGCTCTACATTGGAACCTCTTTAATTGAAAATGTAAATGAAAATAAAACACTAGGACTCATAATTGACCAACATTTAAGTTGGAATTCGCATGTACAAGCACTGACCAAACAAACGGCACAAAAAGTTTACCAGTTAGCTAAAATCAAACATTTCCTAGATGAGGAGACACGAAAAATGTTCTATACATCCCAGATACAAACACATCTAGACTATTGTTCCACAATTTGGGATGGCTGCACCATGTCCAACACTAAAAGACTCTATTCATTACAAAAACGTGCAGTGCGCCTAATTTCAGACAAAAACCTCACACAGTGTGTAGACGCATATACATATCTTAACATATTACCACTAAGAAAGCGCCTTCTCTTCAACAAAGCCAAATTTATTCACCAAATCTTGTCACAGAATGCTCCAACGTATCTATGGCTTATTTTCAAATACAGCGGAAGTCTAGATTTTTAGCAGATGATATGACCCAGAAACTTGTAAGTATCATTAAGTGACACTAAACCTATGAGTGAGTACCCAGTGCTAGAGTTCAGTGATTGGTAGTGTTGTATCATTACGTGACACTGAGCTTGTGTGTGAGTACCCGGTGTTAGAGTTCAGAGATTGGTAGTGGTGTATCATTACGTGATACTGAACTTGTGCGGGAGTACCCGGTGCTAGAGTTCAGTGAGTGGAAGTGATGTATCATCACGCGACAATTTCACGGATTGCCTCTCCTGTTTTTTAGTAGTGGTCCAACAGTGACCAACACTCAAGAGCATCTAATATTGGCGTCCAATGAATCTACCTGCTTACTTAGTCATTCTTCTTCTACCGTGAGGTGTAGAGGTTTGGAAGAGAGAGCGCCAGACTATCCTATCGGCTGTCTTCCTCCTGGCCTGGTTCCATTCTAGTCCTCGGTCCTTCAAAGATTGTCTAATGTTGTCCTCCCAGCGGACTCTGGGTCGTCCTAAGGGTCTGGATCCCTGGCTCTTTGTTTCATATGCTTGTCGTGGTAGCCGATCTTCTCCCATTCTGCAGACATGGCCAAACCATCTTAGTTGCGACTGTTCTACTTGGGTCTGCAGGGGTGAGATTTTAGGCCTTGACGGATCGTCTGGTTGCGGACCATGTCTCTTCTTGTTACTTCAACCACCTTCCTCAGATACATCATTTCTGAGGTTAGGATCTGGCTTTTGTGGGTTGTAGTCATTGCCCACGACTCGCATCCATATGTTAAGACTGGGTCATAGGTGGAGCGGTATACATCCATCTTCGTTTTCTTACCAACCTCTCTCTTGCTGAGGAATCCTCGATTTATGGCCTGAAAAAGTCTCCCACTGCTGCTTTTCGAGTGGCCAACTCTTCTTTCGTGCCTCCCTTTCGGTCTATAATAGCTCCGAGGTATTTAAAGTGGTTGACCTGCTCAAGGACCTATTCTCCCAGCTTAATCTGATGTCTTCTTTCTTCTCGTGACATCACCCTGGATTTTGTTTTAGAGCTGCTTATGACCATCCCTCTCTTCTCCAGCTCTTCCTTCCAGACTTGCAGGTTGGATTATAGATGTGCACTGATTTAGCAATAGTGGCAACATCATGAGTGAATGCCAGCTGATGAATTATTACGTGACACTGAACATGTGAGTGAGTACCCAGTGCTGAGTTTCAGTGATTCTCGTTACATGCCTTGATGACATCGTCCATGACCTTGTATGAAAAGATGTACCCGGTATCACCTGTCTTTGACCAGTGATTTGTAGTGATGTATTATTACGTGACACTGAACATGTGAGTGAGTACCCAGTGCTAGAGTTCAGTGATTGGTCGTGGTGTATCATTATGTGACACTGACCTTGTGTGTGAGTACCCGGTACTAGATTTGAGTGATTTGTAGTGATGTATTGTGTGTGAGTACCCGGTACTAGATTTGAGTGATTTGTAGTGATGTATTATTACGTGACACTGAACATGTGAGTGAGTACCCAGTGCTAGAGTTCAGTGATTGGTCGTGGTGTATCATTATGTGACACTGACCTTGTGTGTGAGTACCCGGTACTAGATTTGAGTGATTTGTAGTGATGTATTATTACGTGACACTGAACATGTGAGTGAGTACCCAGTGCTAGAGTTCAGTGATTGGTCGTGGTGTATCATTATGTGACACTGACCTTGTGTGTGAGTACCGGGTACTAGATTTGAGTGATTTGTAGTGATGTATTATTACGTGACACTGAACATGTGAGTGAGTACCCAGTGCTAGAGTTCAGTGATTGGTCGTGGTGTATCATTATGTGACACTGACCTTGTGTGTGAGTACCCGGTACTAGATTTGAGTGATTTGTAGTGATGTATTATTACGTGACACTGAACATGTGAGTGAGTACCCAGTGCTAGAGTTCAGTGATTGGTCGTGGTGTATCATTATGTGACACTGACCTTGTGTGTGAGTACCCGGTACTAGATTTGAGTGATTTGTAGTGATGTATTATTACGTGACACTGAACATGTGAGTGAGTACCCAGTGCTAGAGTTCAGTGATTGGTCGTGGTGTATCATTATGTGACACTGACCTTGTGTGTGAGTACCCGGTACTAGATTTGAGTGATTTGTAGTGATGTATCATTACGTGACACTGAACATGTGAGTGAGTACTTGATGCTAGTGTTCAGTGATTGGTAGTGATGTATAATTACGTGACACTCAACCTGTGTTTGAAAACGCGGTGCGCGAACGTGGTCTGGCTCAGTGATTAGTAGTGAAGTATCATTATGCGGCACTGAACTTGTGTTCGAGTACCCGATGATCGACTGCCATGGAATCCCGTAATTCAAGACGTGTAATCGCTGGTGGAGCGTAATGAAATCCCGTGATTGAATTAGAGATAAGAGAACGCGCGTCTGAAGTTGTAATTGGATAGTCGCTGCTTCAATCAATCAGTCAATACCCGTTACCTTCACAAGAAACAAATGTCTTCAATAAACAGATGCCATGTCTCCTTGTGTGCCATTCATTCTAGTGTCCAGGTCTCTTCTCCATGTATTCTTTGGTTTGCCTTAAAATGTCTTATTCTGAGTATTCCAGAACTAGCACTGCCTTGTGATGCTATCAACAGTTTTCCTCAATGTGTGACCAGTCCATCGCCAGCGTGTTTGTCTCATCTCTTGTTCCACTGACACTTGTCTGGTTCTTGTCAGGTGACTGAGCCGTACCATTTGAATGCTTTAATTCAGCGCAAGCCCCTGTGTATGAGAGTTTGTACCTTCTTGTTTACCTGTATCTCTTTACTTACATCAGTTGTGCCATAGCTTCAGCATCGTTAAATGCAGCTCCGTCTGAAACACAATACTTCAACAAATACACCTCAAAAACCCTGTCTATCTCCAATTCTCAATTCCGTGTGTGTATTTGTGTGGTTCTCCCCCCCCCCTTTCCCCCCACCCCCACTTTTTTACTTCTTGAGCCCTGGAAATTTAGACCAGGAATCTCCTTGTTATGACACCAGCAGGTTTTATGAATGTGCTTCCAATCGTGCGCCAGCACCCTGTGACAGTGCTTGATGGCCAAGTCATCTAGTTCCTAGACTCGCTGTCGCAAGAGATGTTTTCTTTCTAGATGATTTATCTTCAACCCAAGTTTCTTAATTCTCATGTGTGGTGAAGACTTTCAACTTTAGTGACACTATCTACTTTTATTACTCAATACCAGCAACACTGTTTGTCATATGTAGGGCAGGCAATACTGTTTTCCTTATACAATGTACTGGCAATACCGTTTTCATATGCAAAGTTTGCAAATTCTGTTTTCGTATAATGTTTTGGCAGTACTGTTTATAACAAACAAGGCATTACTGTATCTGTAATGAGCAGGCAGTACTGTTTATCATATACCAGGCAAATAATGCTGGTTTTTGTAATGTGCTAGCAGTCCTGATGTAAACAAGGTTACTTTCAACTAACGATCAGTGAATAAGTTCAAGCTGGTATAAAAAATGAATGGATACTTTTATTAATTGACTACACATTCTGAAACTTTCATTATAGTTCATTAGTACAGATTCTTGAGTGGTGTATAAACCATACATCCCATGAAATATCACACAACAAAGAGGACCTACAAGATGTTGACAACCCAACTGACGTCACTTATCCCGTCTCAAAAACTATTTCATTCCTTTATTCCCGGTCTCAGCTATGTTGTTTTCCCATGCTAGATTTGATGACGTCATTTCTTTACGACTAGTGTAAAAGTAACTATTTTGAATAGCTAGTCTGTAATACAATATTCTAGTTAATAATAGTAGCGCCATTCGCTCTTAGGTAGTAGGACTAGACCTACCTGTCACAATCCCCTGATCACATCTTGCTCCATCGCCATTTGTCTGTATCTGTCCATCACTTTCACTTTAATGATCTTGTCATTCAAATTTCGATTCTTCTATTTTGTGCAAGCATCATGTTTGAAAGTCGGTGACACTGCTTATGTGTATTAAATTATTTCATATCCTGTAATTTCCCCCTCGTTGGACTTATTCCTCCAGTCTCCTCATTAAATCTACTTATTATTACTAGAATACAGAATCTTTTAAATTTGTACACGTACTCTAATATAACCGACGGACCCTGTGTTTAGGTTGACTAGGGCACGCCTCGCCAAAACTCCAATTTATTTTTTAAAAATGTCTCCTTTCTTTGTCATTTATTCTCATTACCTTGTCTTCATCCCTGTTTTCTTATCATCCTTTGCTTCTTATTAAGCATGTATCCACCACTAAAAAGCCCCCCACTTGAGTTGTTTTACATGATGGAGTTTCTAGCCCCGCCCACAACATCATGTCAGGAAAATTTTATTTCTTTTTTTGTTCTGCGGCAAGTTCGTTGTTCTAGAAAATCTGTTTCTTCTAGAATCGCTGTAATAGCCTAGACAAAGCCTGATATTTCTACCCGCGCCTCATCTATGAATCTGTTGAGTGTTTTGCGTAACAAATGATGAAGTGGGACATGATACATCCCTCCAGGGACGCTCGATTTAATTTTGAAACTCGTACTTCGAGATCTCTCACGCCTGCATTGATTTTTCTGCTCATACGTCATTCAACATTTGTTTTTTAAATAATCGTCTTCGCTAAATCTTTATACTGTCAGAAGGTTCCATAATATTTGACAGGGTAGACTGCTGATTCAGAAATTCAAGGCCAGATTAAACCAATCAAATTGATGCAAGTGAGATTTAGTCAAACACAGCTCAATCAAATTCACATGGACTGGAACAGTATATAAGCCCGCTCAGATTCAATTCTGCACTCTCTCAAAATGCCACATCGAGATCTCATAGCTGAGGAGACGTCCAGCGGACTGACATACGCTTGTAGAAGTCACATAGCCACAGCCCATAGCTGTGTAAAGCCAAACTGACCTGCTCTCTGAGTCCAGCTTGCATTGTGATTGCTCAGATCCGTAATATTGTGTCTGAAGGGTATGTTAAAGTTTTATTGATCGTTAGGTTGTAAAGTATGTTGGTGTCATGTAAATTGATGTATTATTTAAAATTAATGTTATGAGTAACTTTGATTTACTTGCTATTGCTGGTATTTTAATCTTTGTTCTCCAACACTATACTGATAAGTGAAGTTGATCTTCAACTAAATTTAACCCTTTGCAACCCTGAACACCACGGCGCTGCTAGAGTCCTTGTCAGGATTATGCTCAATACTAGCTATAAGAGGTTACAGTCCTTATCAGGGCTTAGCATTTAAATGCTGGGTGCCAAAGAGTTCGAATTTTTCTTCCCCCACTTCTCTTAATCGTTTTCTTCTTCTTCTTCTTCTACTGCTTCTTGTCTTTCTCCGCTTCTTTTCGGTCACTGCAAATTTACATTTTCGTTGATATAATGTCTTTAAAGGGAAACTTCTTTGGCATAAATTTGGACCAAAGGGGATTAATCAAGACATAATTCAGGAAAGTTTTATAATGATGTCCTTAGTCTTTCGATGTATTTTATTGATTTTATGACGTCTTTTTTGATTGACATGACAACGACCTCATGAACTATGTTGTCTAAATGATAATTCTGATCAATAGTGGTCCGTCATCATCAGAGGATCGTCTTGGTGGTAGACAGCTGATACCATAATATGGTGCATGTGTTTTCAGGTTCCTACCCGAGAGAGAGATGCAACAAAGCTTCTGGTAAGAAGCATAACAGTCTGTAGTGTCTTAGCCAGGGCCGGGATCACACACAATTCACACATCCTATTAATAAAGTCAATAGACCTGACTTTGAGCCCCAGAAGGGGTAATAATAAAAAATAAAAAAACCACCTGTGCATCGCCTAGAAGAAGAACTGTGTCTACCTGTCCAGGTGAAATAAGTATCTTGGACAGGTAGACACATGATCAATGACGGAAGTTTCTATAGCGACAAGAAATGAAGGAGTTAAGTAAACTCTTATTAAAGAAGCAAAATCCAGAAGTCACCAAATGGCCGATATGATGAAAAAGACTATGAAAAATTATTAAACTCCAGTTGTAATTTTTTTTTAAAACACCTGTGTGCAGTTTTTACTAAATATATATTTTAATTATTAATGAGTACTGATAAATTTTTATAAATTGTTGTTGGTTGATTTTGTTAAAATTCCAGTTACAGTTCTAAACTTTTGTTCCAATGGAATTCAAAATTATTTAATATTTTAAATCTGTGGGGAACGAACGAACGAACGAATTTATTTTCAAAGGGTTTAGAATTGGGCACGCAGGCCCATCTAACATTCTGCCCTTCCTTTCTCTCGTCTTCCATACTGAATCCATCTATTCCCACATGTATCTTAAATAATACTTAAATAATAAAATAACAATAAAATACAATAAAATAAAATCCCAACATTGTAACAGTACAATAATAGTTACACAGATTTACAGTACCTTATCATAATTAATACTAAACAGGACAAAATTATCTTTAAAACCTACATATGATGTTATATAATTATTTAAGAACATAACTAAATTAGGGTGGCATATAATCTGCAGTCATGATGTATTTGAAAAGTCTGTGATTGAATGAATATGGACTAAGCGTGTTTTTAAGTCGTGTTGAAGATTATTCCACAGATGAGCAGCAGAAAAAGCTAAACTTTTCTTGAATAAGTCGAGCCTAGGCTTGGGCATGTGTAATTTATTTAATCGTTGACTGCGTCTTCCGCTGTATTTGAAAATAATCCACAGATACATTGGAGCATTCTGTGATAAGATTTTGTGAATAAATTTGGCTTTGTTGAAGAGAAGGCGCTTTCTTAGTTGTAATATGTTAAGATATGTATATGGGTCTACACTCTGTGTGAGGTTTTTGTGGGGATAATAAACGAGCTGCATTTCACGTCAACTACGTATTAATAGAGACACCCTTGGAGCATAGGTTAGATCTAGCAAGAAGGTGACTTACTTCACAGCTCTCTTCTACAGCTACCATTTAGAACTGTGTCGTTAACTACCTGACCTGTCATGTGCCATCTATACCACTAGTTAACAAGTTCTCTTCTCCATTATGTTGGAACTATATATTATTGTCCATCTTAGGTCCATCTGACCATACACGTGAAGTCTGTTAGCTCACTCTAGTAATGTTCTGGTAATGTCATCTAAGGTCCATCTCAATACACACGTGAAGTCTGTTAGCTCATTCTAGTAATGTTCTGGTAATATCATCTAAGGTCTATCTCACCACACACGTGAAGTTTGTTAGCTCATTCTAGTTATGTTCTGGTCATGTCATGTAATGTCCATCTGACCACACACGTGAAGTTTGTTAGCTCATTCTAGTAATGTTCTGGTCATGTTCTAATAAAGTTCTGGTCAAGTTTTCAGTACAAAACATCTCGATTGTGAATGCTATTTTTATCCCTTTTCTGGAACCATCTTACTAACCAGGCTATGCCTAATTCTTAAGAACATTATTGTGTCAAATATTTTCACTGCCACCAGATCCAGAATTATTCCTTTTCAGTGTCAAATTTTGTCATATCTCTTTATTTTGGGAATGTTTATAACGATCTCCGTGTTGCGGGATTCTGAAGAAAAAAATTTATTCAGGTAACATTGTGACAAAATGGACGACCTCTTAGCGATCTTTGGTTCTCTCCGGCAGTATCGGTACATTTGTGGTACTGATTTTTATTATGTGCTGTCAATTATCGCACTTTTATTTCTCTCTTTCTTTCTTACCTCGTTATTTTTCTGCTAAGTAGCAGATATTTGTTTTTATCAAAGCACCCTGTAGGTGCATACCCCTAGTATGCCGATGGTCAAGAAAATATGGGCCTAACACCATATCCCCAATATGCCTCAATGGGCGTGTAACGGGATCCTCTACCTTACCCTGAAGGTGATAAATATAACATTTGCAAGGAGCGCCTGATATGATAAATCACATTTGCTTGGCGCTACCCAGATTTGTGATTATAGGCGCGGCAGATTAACACGTACGAGATTACTGTCTGTGTGACACCTGTGGGCAGACAAATGTGATATAATCGCTTCCGGTCACTTGGTTAAATGTAATCAAAGATGTATTACATTTTAGACAATATGAGTCTACAACTGTGTTGGTGAGAGTGTATGCAAGGCATCATATTACCATATATGGGAGACGTGACCTTTTGCAAAATTTTTCCATGTAGGAAATATTTTGAAAGTGCCACACCCGACCTGTTTGAAATGATTGGATCTTTCTGATTAGATTTATAACAACATTGAGGGGAATATAGCCTGGCCATTTTCGTAGTGTTATCTCACTGTGAAGTGCACGCTCGCCAAGACAACACCAGACCTCACCAGAGTGAAGAATAGATTCATAATTCCTATTTGTTAACCGGACCTTTTATTGGAGAACCAGATAAGACTAAAAAAAGCACAGGAAATCTCTTTCAAATTTTAATAAGGAATCCCGGGACTAGGAAACTGAAGAAACGCGGAATCAGAGGGGAATCTATTGTAAAATTATAGACATCCCAGACACGTGTAAGAGGCCTAACCCACTGCCTTAACTTATTCATCTGAGCAAAACGTCTGTAGCCAAGATTGGCTTATTGGTGGTACCAGCAGAAAGTACTATCTCCGGAACCAAGTGAAGATAGAAGTGCACTGACGTTTTGAGAGACGCCATCATAAGAGGGTCTTATAGACAAACGCAGAACCCACCCGGCCGTTACTCATTGACGTTCTTGGAACGTGCGTCGACTGAACTTTGACCAGAGACGAGCGAGAGTAGAGTGAAAGGAACTGACCCAGCAGGAGAGGAAACTACCATTGGCAGCTAAGTGAAAATATCCGCTGCCAAAAGTGAACTCCTTTATTCAGTTAAATCCCATTCTAGTGATGAAATCCTTTTCATAACTATTCAAATTGTTTCTTTTAAACTGTTAAACATAAAGTGATTATTAATTTTGGTTATTTGTAATGTTACAAATTTAACTTCGATTTAATCCTTTTAAATGTACTACATGTTTGTCTCAGTCAAAGTTACTAAACACACACTCTAAACAGAGCTATATATATTATAATAATAATTCCACTGATTAACGCAGCGGTGGGGGCTTAACGAGATAGAATAAACCATTGCTAAATTCTTCATAAAAGTGTCGGCATATTATAGAATTAACGTGCTCAGCAACAGCCAGCATTGTTTTCGCTTATCTAAATATCTTATGAAGACTCCCATGTGATAGAAGCTTTACTACTCTTCTATCTACATTTCTGCCAAGAGTAATCTTGTGTAAAAAATATACTCCAATGAAGCCTATAATAGATGCTCTTGAGGTTTGGCGACTGTTGGACCACTACTGCAAAGCAGTGGAGGCAATACCGTCACAAACATGTTTATAGGGGCTATATATTTTAGTACCTAGATCAATGCTTCTTACCACTGGTGCGTGCACTCTCCGGGGGGAGCGAGACTCGATTTCTGGGGGTACGCCAAATATTATATATATATATATATATATATATATATATATATATATATATATATACTAGCAATAACCCGTCAAAATTGACAGGTTTTTAATTGCAGCCATCTTATCATTTTGATCCATAATAATAAGTCTGCAATACTTTAAATAAAAAGTTTGTCTTGAAGAAACAATCAAAAACTTACATTTTAAGGTTATTTTTAAGAAAATTATGAGTTAAATCCGTTTCCCGAATGAAACTGGACAGAAGAGTATCTTGATTGTCTGTTGATTTAATCTGCATCTCCGCACCTTCCTGTCTCCAGTTCATGCACTGTTTATCAATTGTGTTGTTGGCTTCTTTCCATAATAAAACTGTTCATGCACACCGACATTTGCGCACTTTTCTATTTTCGGGAAAGTACATGCAAGGGAAACAATACAATTATTGTCTAACTTTCAACCCCAGTTGCACCCCCTTAGCTGTGGTTGAAAGTTAATGTACTCTCTCAAAAATAGAAAAGTCCGCAAATGACGGTGGGCATGATGTGAAGACCGACCGATGTACTTACGGCGGGAATTATGGTATTGGATATATATATATATATATATATATATATATATATATATATATATATATATATATATATATATATATATATATATATATATCATCATCATCATCTCAACCCGTAACCCGTCATGGGTCGTAGGGGTGCCATGTTGGAAGCATCAGCAGACAGGGTCCTCCACTGCTCTCTATCCTCAGCAATGCGTACAAGTATGGAAAAACTGTGCCCTGCCCATTCTTTGATGTTATCAGCCCAGGATTTTCTCTGCCTCCTCTTCTCCGTTTACCTTAGACTGTTCCCTGGAGGATCGTTTTCGAAAGGGAGTCAAGACGAGTTACATGCCCAAACCAGGCAAGCTTTCGACGTTTCACTACTGACAAAAGTGGTTCTTGGTGGCCTGCATACGTGTTATTTTCTCTCTAACATAGACATTTGTTTTGTGCTCTTTATAGCAAATGCGCAAAATTCTTCTATACTATTTATATTAAAAAGCCTGGATCCTTCGTTCCGTATCTGCAGTGAGTGTCCATCCCTCACACCCATACAAGAGTATAGATAATACAAGTGATTTGTATAATTTGATCTTCACAGAAAAACTGATGTTACTTTTCCAGACCACATTCAGCCTTGTCATGGCAGCTGAGGCCATCTCAAGTCTTGTCTTGATTTCTTTACTTGATCTTCCATCACTACATATAGTGGACCCCATATATTTAAAGGTGTTAATTTCTTCTAACGTTTCGCCATTTAATGTAATGTTGGTCGGAACATGTTTCTTATGGCTATTAACCAATATCTTGTTTTTTTTCTATATTAATTTCCATCCCATACGTTCTTGTTACTTTCTCCAGTCTAGAGGTAAGGTCTTGAAGTTCTGATTCTGTTCCAGCTATAAGATCGATATCATCATCAAAACGTAGATTGCAAAGAGGTCGGCCTCCAATCGATATGGTTGTTTTATAATCATAAAGAGCCTCCTGCATAATATGTTCTAGATATATATTAAAGAGCACTGGGGACAGGATACATCCCTGGCGAACTCCTACAGTTGTTTTGAAAAATTCTCCAATGTCATTGCTTGCAAAAACAGCACTGCTTGCATCCTTGTAGAGTGCTTCAATGATATCTATGATGTTGGTATCAAAATTGAGTTTTCTCATTATTTGCCATAAGCCTTCATACCAGACTCGATCGAAGGCTTTTGTGAAATCGATGAAGTTATGCTATAAATCGTGTTGATGCTGGAGATATTTTTCGATCAGTAGTCTAATATTGAAGATTTGTTCTGAGGTACTTCTTTTTGGTCTAAAGCCAGCCTGTTCCTCAGACAAGATTTCTTCTGATTTCTGTTTTATTCTGTTCAAAAGTATCATTAACATCACTTTACTTGGATGACTAATAAGGCTAATGGTTCTGTAGTTCTTGCACATTTTTAGATTTCCTTTCTTTGGAAGCGGTATTACTAATGACTGCGTCCACTCTTTTGGCCATTTTTTTGTACTCCATATCTTCTGGCAAATTGTTGTCATGATTTTTACTATATCTGGTCCTCCATATTTCAAGAGCTCTGCTGGAATATTATCCACACCTGGTGACTTCCCTCCTTTCATCGAACATATAGGCTCTTCCACTTCTTCCCGTAATATTGCTGCATTTCCGAGTTCCCTGTTTTCGCACTGAATGTTGTTTAATATGCTATAGTCAGTGTCGAGTTTACAGTTATATAATTCTTTACAATATTCTGTCCACCTTCTCATTACAGCTGTTTTTTCATTGAGCAGAGCCCGTTGCTATCTTCTATGACAGTTACTCTGGGCTGTTGGGGTTTTGATAGTCTTTTTATTGTGTCAAAAGCTGCCTTGCTGTTACCTTTTATTAGCCCCGTATTAATGGACTCACATTGATCAGCTACCCATTTTTCTTGGCCTGTTTCATTTTCTTTCTAATATTTTTATTCACAATTCTGTATTGTCATGCTGCTTCAGGAACCTCTTTCTTAACCTTTTTCATTTCCCGCCGTGTATCATATAACTTCAGAATGTCATCTGTAACCCATGGTTTGTTTATTTTCTTTCTTTTACCAAGTATTTCTGTTGCTGATTCAATGAGCACGTCTTTCATGTTCTCTGTGATTGAGTTGATATCATCCTCCAAAAAGTTGAGAGCTGCGAATTTTCCTCCAACAGTTGCCTCAAAGATTCCCGCGATTTCTGGATCTTTCAGTTTGTCTAAATTGAATCTTAAATGAGAACATCTGTTATATATATATATATAATAATAATAATAATAATAATAGCCCCTTCAGTCATAACTGACTATGGGAATGCGCCCCTGAGCTGACAGCCCTCAGCTGCTTATTTTCCTGTTGCTCCTTTCGACGTTTTCTCCCCTCCTCTGCTTCTTGTGTGAGCCTCTCTTCGCCCAATCTGAGGTGGTGCCGTAAATAGCATCGCCACTTAGTGCGATCGGCAGCTTCATCCTCCCATGTTGCTGGATCCATGTCCAGTGCCCTCATATCTCTCTTGCACACATCTTTGAACCTCAGCTGTGGTCGCCCAACTGTTCTCTTGCCATCTGCTAATTGTCCGTAGAAGATATCTTTTGGGATGCGACCATCTTCCATGCGGCGAACATGGCCAAGCCAGCAAAGTCTGCGCTGTCTAAGCAGCGTATACATACTTTGAAGGCCAGCACGTGACAACACCTCGACATTTGTCACTTTATCTTTCCACGAGATGCCGAGAATGCGGCGTAGACACCGCAAATCGAAGGTATTGAGCCTTCTTTCTTGCTTAGCATAGGTCGTCCAGGTCTCACTGCCATATAGGAGTGTGCTGGTGACGCAGGCATTACATACCGCAGCTTTGGTCTTCATTGTGAGTTTAGAGTTTCCCCAAACACGCGATGTGAGGCGGGCAAAGGTAGCTGCAGCTTTGCCAATGCGGCTGTCGATTTCTGTATCCAGTGAGAGTTTGTCATTGATGAACGAACGAAGTACAGTATTATGTGGGTACATTCACACACACATTACATTATATAATAATATTTTAAAGTGAATATAATAATGATATTACATGGATATAAAACAAATTATTCACACACAAAAATGAGCGGAAGAGGAAAAGAAATGTTGACCTATGGATGAGATGTTGACAGGCAAATACTGTTTCTATGGGGGTAGATAATCAGTGTTGAGGAAGTGTTTGAAAAGTGCTTTGTTAAAAGAATATTGTGTAGGTAGGCTTTTTAGGTGGTGTGGAAGGCTGTTCCATAAGTAGGCACCAGAGTAGGCTAGACTCTTTTTGAACAGGTCGATCCTAGGTTTGGGCAGACGTAACTGATGTAATCGTTGTCCCTCCCTTCTACTGGTTTGAAACAATGATCTTAGGTACGACGGGGCATTGTTAGATAGAATTGTGTGAGTCAGCTTGGCTTTGTTGTAGAGAAGACGTTTTTTTTAGCGACAGTATTTTGGGTTCTTTTCCTGTCCTTGTGTGTGGTGTCGTGCGATTATCGGTGATCAGACGCACTGCTCTCTTTTGCAGGGAGTGCAGTCTCTTCGAGGTGGAAGCAGGGCAACAATCCCATAGTGTAGAGCAGTAATCTAGATGTGTCTGTATATGTGAGGTGTAGAACAATAGTCTAGTGTCTGCGTCTAAGAAGTGTTTTATTTTGGCTAGCTGGTACGTCTTTTGTGCTATGTGTTTGGTTAAATTCCGTACATGGGAGTTCCACGTTAAGTGCTGGTCAATCGTGATCCCCAGAACTTTGTGTTCTGTTACATGTTCAATTTGTATTGATTCCGCGTGTAGCTGTAGCGATCTTTTGGTGCAGCTTAGGAGTTTCTGTCTGGTGGTAATCAACATAGATTTCGTTTTTGTTGTGTTTACTGGCATACGATTCATATTACTCCCATTTTGTTAGATTGTCTACATCGCTTTGAAGAGTCATTTCAAGTGCCACGCAGTCATTGTCACTAGTGTAGATAGTACAATCATCTGCAAAGAGGTCACAAGTTGAATATTTTAGATGTAGTGGCAGGTCGTTGATGAACATTGCGAAGAGTAGGGGCCCAAGAATAGAGCCCTGTGGTACTCCTGTAACTACCTTCGAGAAATCTGATGCCGAGTTGTTGTGAAGCACTAACTGTTGTCGATCTGCCAGGAATGATTTGATGATGTTTAGTGGATTAGAGCCTATTCTGAGGGTTTCCAACTTTTGAACCAAGATAGTGTGGTCAATCATGTCAAATGCTTTCTTGAAGTCGACAAAAACAGCACCACATAATTTTCCATCATTTATGTTCGACAGCCAGTTGTCTGCCATTTTGGTGAGCGCTGTGTGACAGGAATGTTTGGGTCTGAAACCTGACTGGCTATCAATGAGCAGTTTGTTTGTTGTTAAGTGTTGAAATGTGGTGTTGTAAATGTGTTTCTCTAGTGGTTTTGAAAGAGATGATAGAAGGGATATTGGTCTGTAGCTGTTGGGATCGCTATGTGAGCCAGATTTATAGAGGGGGTACACTTTGGCAGATTTAAAGGCTGTGGGGAAGTAGTTGTGTGCAATACATTGGTTGTACACATAGGTTAAGGAGTCGCAAATGATGGGCGCAGCGTAACGTAGAATCTTATTGCTGATACCATCAAGCCCAGATGAATTGTTGTTTTTTAATGCCAAGATATATTTGAGAACTTCATGTACTGTTAGAAAAGGAATATGTCTTAGATCTGTTGTGGTGTGTTCAGTGTTGCAGAAGGCTGTCAATTTACTAATATCGCAGTCCATTGGCTTTAGTGTCGACTTGAGAAGGCTAATTTCTGTTTTGAAGTGGTTGCTAAAATGAGTTGCCGTGAGGGAGCAGCTTTTTGGTAAAGAGTTTAGTGACTTTGATTTGTGTGTTAGTGTTCTAATGGCTGCCCAGACTTCTTTGCTGTTTGCTTTGTCTTGAATCATCTTTCTGAAATGTAGTTTCTTTTCCTGACGAATGAGATATTGTACTTTGTTTCTAAGCATCCGATACCTGCTGAAATCTTTGAGCTTATGTGCTTCGTCCCGCTCTCTCATTGTTGATAGTATTTCGTTGGTTATCCATGGGGTCTTTCTGATGTTTTTGACCCGAACCTGCTTTATAGGAACATGTTTGTCGAATACGTTGTTGAAAGTTTGTGTCCAGTATGTTATGGCTTCTTCTGGATGCGGAAGTTGGTACACGTATGAGAGAGGGGATATTTGTAGGTCTTGTAGGAATAATTGAATGTTAAAGTTTTTGAAATTCCTGTAATGGACTGTGATGTGTTCCGTTTTAGGTGCTTTAAACCCCTTTCTCGTCCAGGTACAGCAAATAGGATAGTGGTCACTTAATGATGTCTGTGGGACTATGCATTCTATAATGTTTTCTGGGCAGGTCGTATAGATATGATCAATTAGTGTAGATGATGAGTCTGTTACTCTCGTGGGTTGATTGATTAACTGTATGAGGTTTGTATGAGATGGTGATATCATTCCACGTGTTGTTCGGTTTGTGAAGGTCAATATTGAAATCCCCCAGTAGAATAATTTCCTTCGAAGAAGCCCAAACGTTGTCCATCATTCGTGAGAATGTGTCAAACCATACAGCAGAAGAGCTAGGGTTTCGGTACAGGTAACCAATTAGAACGGGGGTCAGGTTGGGGAGTTTTATTTCCAGCCATAAACATTCAATGCCAGTATGTTCTAGATCATCACGGCGTCTGTACTGAAGAGATGTTGAGATGTATATGACTAGCCCTGTTTCATGTTGTCTGTTAGGATCCCTGCGAATGGTGGTGAATCCATTAATCCTAATTTCGTCATCTGTAATTTTGTCATTGAGACGGGTTTCAGAAAAACCAAATATGTGGAAGTTTTGTTGGAGGGAGGTGGAGACTTCAGAAAGCTTACCTAGCAGGTGGTAAATGTTTAAATGACCAATTTTAAGCCCTGATAGTTTAAGCCATGATTAGTGGTATTGCCTATATTTTGATTAGAGTTTTTGCACTCGGACATGATAATAGTCAATAGGAAAGAAATAATGAGGGGAGTAGGAATGAGTAAGAAGCAATAAAATTGGTACACAATGGTTTATACAAAATTGTAGACAAGTAATAAAATATGCACTGCTAGAGTCCGTGGACACTGTTTACAGTATCTTAATCTCTGCAAAAAGTGTGGTTTTTATCTTAAAATACAGTCTGTTCCGAACAAAAAGGAATATTTTTACTTCAACCACAGTCAATGTAGAGAATTAATCCTCCCGGGACAGTTAAAGGTCCACGCTGTGACTTAGTTAGTTAGTTTTGTGAGGATTTCCTAATTTTCCTCAATATGAAAAAACGAAGGTGCAGATGTATAAAAGATGTAAAAGAGAATGGTGAGCGTAGGAATGAGAGGAATAAGCACAGAGATAATAATAATAAGAAAACAATAGTATTAATACGATAGAGTTATTACTAAATCGGAAACAAATTTAGATACGCCCTGCTCTGACGAACAGAAAGAAATGTTTAAACAGACAATGTAATAAAAAAAAAAATAAAAAAATTATTAACATCCAAAAGTGACAGTTAAAAGTTCAACGCTGATACTCAGCTATTTCTTTTATCTCAGGACAAAGGTCACTAAAGTGCTTCCGAAGAGAACGCGTCAGGTCGAATGTTACACTGCAAACTTGTTTTAAAAAAAAAAACAGTTTTAAGTTGCTTGGTTTTAATCTTGTTCTGTAGAGCCGTTTATAGACATCTGAAGAGCCTGCATTAATATTTCTGGACTATATTGAGTCAGTTGCCGTAAAACGGATGAATTGTGAGAATTCCGTTCTGTGCGGGTGGAGACGGGGTGAGAAAACTCCCATTTTCTTGCTGTAGTTCCTGCGTTGCGATTAAGTGAATGGGTGTTACTTGTAGTCCAATCTGTCCATCTGTCCAGTGGTGTCTGTTGTGCAGTTAGCAGCTGGCTGGACTGTTGTGTGGGTAGTGGCGGATACATTTGGTCATAAAGGTTAGCGTGGGAGGTGGGCTTAAATGTAGCTTTTCTAGATACTTGCTTGTCAGCTGAGGACGGTGATTGATGGTTATGAGCTGTTGTGCCTGGGTTTACTAAGTTAAGTGTATAATTTGTGTCCCTGGTGAATGAATGTGTGTGTTTCTGGTGTGTCCTCTGAGGAAACTTTAAATTTTTGGCTAGGTAGCTGGTCCCTAGTTTAGAAGTGTGTACCTGATCTCTGTATAGCAGTTTTTTTGGCGCACCTGACTTAGATGTGAAAAAGGGTGTGTTGTTTATGAAAGACGTGTTATGCTTTGAACAAAAAGTGTAAAGCACCTTGTTGTTGATATCCACAGTTTGGCGTGCTTTACCATAGCTGGGTGGAATAATTGACGAAATATATGTGGATGTGTTGGGAAATTTTTGTTTTATGGTGTCAATCATTCTGGAGATGTCTGATAGGTTAAGAGTGTGTCCATTTGTGCTGTCGTTTATCCCTACGTGTATTGTTGTTTTCTTTATGTTGGTGTTTGTGTTGAGACGGCTTATTTCATTGATAACTTCTACTATTCCGGCTCCAGGTAATGGTATAACAGTGACTAGTTCCCCTGGTGTTGTTGACATTCGATCGCTGTGAATGCCATTTAGCAATGAGTCTCCTATAATAATGTTGGTTGTGTTGTGAGGAATGTGACGATTAGGATGTGGCTGTGGTCGAATACGACGGCGTTGTTGGTGCCATTGCTCGTTGTCTTGCAGTAGGTGGTCAGCAGAATCTTGTGTCAAGTGACATTGGAGTTTACGTGCCCTGTCATCTTCTTCTGAGGTTGCTGTTTCGGAATCTGCTTGTGTAGATAGGATTGACGGATTTCCAAATCGATTGCTAATTTTTACTTCAATTGGGAATGTTTTATTTGGTCCTAATCGTCTTCCTACACTGCTGCCAATGTCCTTTTGGCTTTTAACATTATGATGCTGTCCTGGGCATGCTTTGTTTTGAGGAATTAGTGTTGGAGAAGGGGTGGGTAAGTTAAGTGGTGTAACTGGAGATTCATGATGAATTGCTTCTCGTGGGCTGTCAATCACCTCCCCATTTTCTTTTTTCTTATTACTTGAAATAGGTTGGTGGTTTAGGTGATGAACCAACCTTGTGTTTTCTCTGCGGAGAGTCATAACTTCATGTCTCAGTGTTTCAAGCTCTGTTTTCAGTGAGCTTTCTATATCCTGCTTGAATTTTTCAATGACGTTTTTCAGAGAACTTTCAATTATAGTTTCCAGCTCCTGACAGAAGTGTTTCTCTGTTCGTTGGCTTAGTTGTTCCATAACACACTCATTTGCTAATAGATATTTTGTGGAGCATGAGTAGACATCTGCGCTATTGACAGGCACTTTTGTTTGGAAAGTAGCTGTATCTGGGAGGCATGATGGGCTGGTGTCGTTCATATTGGATGGGTTATCTGAAGAATTGGGGAATACATCACTCAAAGTGTGGTTTACACTGACTTGGAAAGTAGCTGTATCTGGGAGGCAGGATGGGTTGGTCTCGTTCATATTGGGTGGGTTATCTGAAGAAGTGATGAATGCATTTTTCAAAGTGTGGTTTACGCTGACTTCAGTGGGTTGGTTGATGTGAACTTCTAGATAATTTATTGTGGGCTTTTGAGCTGTCGGTCCATTAGAGGTGGGTCCTGTTGGATCAAATATGGGTGGTGTTGGATCGAAAGTGGGTGTTGTTGGATCACACGTTGGTGGTGTTAGATCAGGGGTAAAGGTGGGTCCTGTTGGATCAAATATGGGTGGTGTTAGATCAGGGGTAAAGGTGGGTCCTGTTGGATCAAATATGGGTGGTGTTGGATCAAAAGTGGGTGGTGTTGGATCACAGGTTGGTGGTGTTAGATCAGGGGTAAAGGTGGGTCCTGATGGATCAAATATGGGTGGTGTTGGATCGAAAGTGGGTGGTGTTGGATCACAGGTTGGTGGTGGTAGATTAGGGGTAGGAGGACTGGCTTCAATGGTTAGCTGAGATTTTGCGTTGGTAGACTCGTCTCCTATCATTGTTGGAGAAGAAGTAGGATCAGTTACAATCATGGTTTTATCTAGAGCTGATCTTTGGAGGTGAGAAAATTCGACGTCCAACCATGTCTGTACGCACTCTGTCGTTCCTTGTGTTAAAATCTTATTTTTTTGTGTGATACAGATGTATTGTGAGGAGGTCCGTGCTTATTTTATCCTCAACAATAGCGTTTAGTTGATCGCTCCGGGTTTCAATGGAACAGCTTTTGTAGTATTCTAGGCAAGTGTGTTTGAAAATTTCGTAATGTTGACTGTTACGGAATTCAACAGAGCAACATTGACCCTTGTTCGTTTGTTTGATGATCAGATGTGGAGGGTTGGTCCAGGCGTGAAGTTTTCTTTGTATGGCTTTTTCTCTGTTAAGGCAGTAGCTCTTAGTGACTGTAGAGGGACGTAATCTTCCATCTCTGGGTGGTTTTACTATCGCTGATACGACGACGCTGTTCTCCTCGCTCGCCATGATCACATTACATGCCTGAGGGCTGAAGGGCCGTGTAATTTAACATTGTGTATTGTTCCATAGCCAGAAGGTCACCGTCAAAATTTAGAATGTGTAACAACTGTTGAAGTAGTTTTCGATTTATCGACAAATGGTGGCAGGACACAATACCGTCATTCCATACAGAAAAAACACAATATTAATACGTGAATTTAACACAATTGCAATATAAACAATTTCATTGTATGTCAAACAAAACCGCCAACACAGGGATGTATAAACCATCCATATTAAATGGGAACCACTTAGAATAAAATATCCAAAATGTAGAGCCAAGTAAAAACACGTCCGCACATGTGTCCAGCGTTAACAGATATGAGCTTGATGTAGACCCTAGGTATGTGAAGTGGTGCACCACTGCCAATTCATAGTTATCGATAGTGATAACTGGTGCAGCACCCACATCCTGACTCAGCACATTCGTTTTCTTTAGACTTATTGTGAGGCCAAAGTCCTTGCATGCTTTAGTGAAGTGATTCATCAAGCTCTGAAGCTCCTGTTGGCTTTGAGTGACGACTGCAGCATCATCAGCGAACAATAAGTCTCTTATAGTGACCCTGCTGATTTTTGTTTTTGCCTTCAGCCTTGAAAGATTAAACAGACGGCCATCTGACCTAGTGCGAAGGCATATTCCTTCAGTTGCATCTCTGAATGCATGTTTAAAGAGTAAGGCAAAGAAGATTCCGAAGAGGGTCGGAGCCAGAACACAGCCTTGTTTAACGCCACTTCGTATATCAAAGGGCTGTGACGTGCTTCCAGCATATATATATATATATATATATATATATATATAGATATATATATATATATATATATATATATATATATATATATATATATATATATATATATATAGATATATATATTTGCACACTTATGTATAACTAGTGTATTGGTAGACATAGAATGTTAACATCGTAAATACAATTCGGAACCCAAACTTGATTTTTTTTAAATAATCAATTTGATGAGGTATTTTCTCAAATATAATTGACGAGAAGAAGCAGTGTGGCCGTATAACCTACCACCATCAGCATTTATTCATGCTAGAGCCCAGTTATTAACATAAATGTAAAAATTACCATTTTGTTGAAATCGACTAATGGATTCTAAACTTAAATAACAATTAATTAACCCGAAGCTAAAGAGAAAAGGGGAAATGGAAGGTATATTTCATTAGGTCAGCGTTAGTAAGAATGCACGCTATCTACCCGTCAGTTGTCATGGTAATAATAGAAATGCAGGTTAAAAGTAGCAACGTGACGTGTTTTTTATCCAATGAGAATATGATTACCCCAAGCTAACCTAAGCCTTTGCCGGCAAGAATAATTAGTTAAACAGTCTAGAAGTATTGTGCCCAGGGGAAAGACGTACAATGTCTATCCATCTCACAGTTGAGGAATTCAACTAAATGATTTTAATCATTTATTAATGTGTAGTTGTGCACTACAACGTGTTTGATTCAGTTTTTCAATGAACAGTAAGTACTTCGCTCGCCTCTTGTTTTTAACTTTTCAGCATGTGTATTGAAAATGATGAAACCCTTATAAAACTGGAAAGATAGAATAAAATTCGAGGATTTGAAAAGGAAAATAATTCTGGAGGCTATCGAAACAAAACTGCTGAAGGAAACCAATTGCATAAATATATCGTCCAGGATATAAGGAAAGATTGTATTATTGGATAATAATGTTAACACACATCCTGGATTTTGTATGCATATTTCGAAGAGGAGATTATAGAAATGTTTGATATGTGGACATATTTTCTGTACAAATTCATTGTCATATGTTTGACCAACTTGATGTAAATAAAACTTCATCTTATTGGAAACAGGCCGTTGGAAATTTATTGCTGTGAACCACTAAATAACAGAATAAAATCACAAAAATGGACCATCTGACAATACACCTACATCAATTAAATGTGGAGCAGCCGCAGCAACCAAATATGGATCAGCAACAGCTGCAACACCAAAATGTACAGGCCCAACAACTTATGGCCTCAGTACTGCCACAACCTATTACTGAACCTACCATGTTAGCGCTACAAAAAATTACAACAACTTTGCAAAACGTAGACCACTACGCAAAGTTCACACAAATCAGATCCATTACCCCGCTGTTTAGCGGCGACCAAAAGAAATTCAGGCGCTGGTTGTCGGACATAGAGAAATTCGCATCCATAGTTGATGTTGTAAATGATGCAGAAAAAAAAGAGGATAGCTTTCTTGAGTTCTGACTCCCTAATCACAGATTTTTTTTGCGTAGGAGGGGACAGCTATACCCCAATGAGACCTATGCATCCTTGAAGAAGGAACTCATTCAAAGATATGGAGATATTGTTGAGGATATGCACGCTTGGTCTCTGCTCAGGAAGATTTGACATGAAAGAGACGAGCCTGTGCAGTTTTATGGAGATCGGCTCTTGAACCTGGCAGAGGAGGCGTTTTGTGGAGGGTGTGACGTAATGAATTAATAAGAGTGGCAGATGTTGATAGAGTAGAAGACTAGACACGTAAATTTAGTCTAGACAGGTGTATTCCAGTCTCGGAGAAGAGTACTGGTGTAAGGATGGCACAGGTATAGCTATAGCTGTAAAGAGCACACGTCTGGATGGAATTAGTATGGATCAAGAGCTCTAGAGTGCTATCGTCACCTAACTGTACCGTGACAACAATAATACAGCAAAATATAACTGTCAACAATAAAAAATTGACAAGTCATAAAATTATAATTTACTGAATTATTTATTAATGTACATCTAGTTTCTTATTTCTCCTTTGAAAATCAGAGGATTTCAATTACAATGAAAAAATACAAAATCAACAATATTTATAACTTTTTACATAAAGTTCATGTCTACGTTAATCTTAATGTCTTTTGCCTGCACTGGGTTAACACAGATTACACTTTTCATCACTACACGGTCTCTTTTGGGATCTCACAGAAGGTTTTGGAATATTAACACTTAGGACTTAGCTTTTCAGTCCTGGACAATGTCTGGTAACACACGAGTGTAGTTGGAATCCAGCTTCTAGGATCTTATGTTTGGCTAGCCAAGGAATGATGGAGCCAAAACACTTGAACTCCGTCGCACACAGTATACGTTGAGTGGATGGTAGTTTCAGATCAGGCTGTTTCAAACTAGACCAGTAAACCTGCAAAATATGTAGCATGTGGCTAGTCCTTGTGTGGTGATTTCTCACGGGTCTGCGTGTTGTGAGGTGATGTGTTCAGTGTATGCTTATAGGTATGGCATAAGTTCTGGTTCAATGGCAGTGTATAGGCAATGACAAATCTAAGTGATTACATTTTCAAAAATACATAATACAATTTCTGTACACAGTCATGATGCTGCATTTTCCTTCTACAGTCAGTTTGAATTTCAGTCATCAATAAAACAATGTTATACACCATAGGCCTTCCATTAGTTCTGCCTTTCCATTCCTGCGCATCTCTATTATGCATGCATCCTGGTCCTTGCCTCATTCTCCATTTTGAATTCAAATGTTGTCTCGCAGTTTAATTTAATTATCAAACCTGTAAAAGAAGCATTTGCATACATACATACATATATATTCGTAATATTACATACCCCTTTTAGGATAAATCAGAAGTAGAACTGACTGAAGGCTTGGCAAAAGTTCAACTGCCCGGCATAACAAATAGGAATGAACTTGCTCAGGTCTTGATCCTTCTCTCCCTCTCTGCCTTCAGATTCGTCTCTCTTCCGAGGTTTCAATTTTTCGTGTGTAACCTGTCTGTTGTTTGTTGTTGTTGTTGTTTTGATGAGTTGATGGGTGGAGATCGGGCACTGAGCATCTGATCATTGTTGCCTTTTCTCGTTCCATCTTGTCTCTGACGAGACAAAGAAAGAATAGGACCGATGTCCCCCACCCTCGGGCATATCGTACAAGACGATTAATGTGATGATGTACCTCTGGTTCCTGATCTTTCTCCTTTGTTGATTCTGCTTTTTGTTGTTTTTCCTTCCGCGCCTCCTTCCCGATTTTCCATTATTGTTTTACTCGTGTTCTTTAGTTCTGTTTTTCTGATTTCAGGGTTCGTGGTCCTGTTTCTTTCTGTCCGGTTTAAAGTTTTGTCTTTTTCTGGAGTTTTGGCCATCGCTTTCCCTTCCTCGGACTGTTTTCTGGTGAATACTACCATTGGTTATTTTCCCTGTCTTTTAGTGTGCTACTATTTGTTGTCTTTGAATTATATTCTGATGATTGAATATTATATGTAATCTTTGGCTTTTGGTTTATTTTGTTATATATATCTTTACCCCACTACGATTCTTAAATTAAATAGTCCCCTAATACTTAACCTTAACTACAGTAGGCCTACTCTAATACTATCAACAAAAGTATAAATTATTCACCACTTAAATATGTCTTTCAAGATGGCTGCCTGATCTCACTCAAAGAATTGCCACGTGGCGCTATTTAATTTCTATTATTTTAATTTCTAAAATTAACTGCAATACGCTAACACTGAGGATGGATAAAAATATCAACTTATCTGATAACTTGTGTAGTTCTAAGGATGTCTTCACTGTGTCTCGTCCTAAAAAGGACGTATCAAGCTTGTGTGGTTTGAGGTAAGCAAAAATGCGTGTTACCCCTGTAGTAGACGGAAGTGGAATGGTGTGAATGAAAGGTAACCTGTCTGCCACGATTTCTCTCTATTTATACACAGCCAGCGAGCGAGCGAGAAAGCATCTCACGTCTGCGGCTAAAATGTTCGTTCCAAACAGCTCGCGCAGCGGTTTTGTGTTTTCTTATTTTCTTCCTCCGTACCGTTCTTTTTATCTTTTGTATGAATCATGTGTGTTTATACCTTACTTTAATTGTACCATCAACAGCTTCTTTCCCTCCAATAATTTCCTCTATTGGGTTTGTCTTAGAATTTATATAATTTTCCAAAGTGGCTTAACTTGACAAAATATGATGAAGTTGTATGTTCTCAAGCTTCTATCTTCTTTTTGCAACAACGGTGGAATTAGTTGTTTGAAAGGAAATAAATGTGGACTTCTCCGCTCCTAACGATACTATTATCAACTCTTTCTGAACATTCCTTCCTTTTATATGAATTGTTTTCGTTAGCCATCAAAAACAAATATCGCTTCGTTTTATGTAGCCCGTACACAGCGCTAGAAAATGATAAATTAATATTAGACAAACATAAAGGTATGTTTTCAGGCACTCGTAAGAAATAAAGAAGTAGAACACTTGGACAACAGAAAAACAACAGACGTGAGTGGCTTACCCAGGGTTCGAACCCCGTACCTTCCGTACGACAACTCCGCCTAGCTATCAAGCGAATCACACTGACCCCACGGCCAGCTAGGCATCCCCAAAAAAGGATGCTTTGCTGACTATATATCAGTACGAAACACACAAGATAACACCGGAAGTATACAGTGGGCAACTCAGCCCTTAAATGACGCAATCACTTCTGTTGTTCGCCTATTAACAGTATGTGTCAGTCCAAACAAGACAAAGACCTTGATACTGGGTCCAGTAAATAGTAGAAGACTTAAGGACATTAGTATAGAACAGAGGGTAGGTTTCTGGTATTGTATAAACATAAATAACACATAAGGAAGGGAAACCCGAGGCCTGTAAACAGTAAATTAATATTAGACAAACATAAAGGTATGTTTTCAGGCACTCGTAAGAAATAAAGAAGTAGAACACTTGGACAACAGAAAAACAACAGACGTGAGTGGCTTACCCAGGGTTCGAACCCCGTAGCCACTCACGTCTGTTGTTTTTCTGTTGTCCAAGTGTTCTACTTCTTTATTTCTTACGAGTGCCTGAAAACATACCTTTATGTTTGTCTAATATTAATTTACTGTTTACAGGCCTCGGGTTTCCCTTCCTTATGTGTTAGAAAATGATAGAGAGAGGCACTCGCGTCCGCTCGGTTTAAACGTATCACGAACCAAGAATTTGTCTTGCGTATTTTTTTCTCACCACGCGACAGAGGGCCAACAGACACCCCAGAAATGGAGAGACACCTTGTTGGTATTTTTGTAGACGGCCTAATTGCAGATCACCTCAAGCTACATTTAATTCGCAAGGACACAAAATCCATTACTGAGACAATCCAGGCTGCTGTCACGGAGGAGAATGCCCGTAAACGTTTCCACCAACGTGTCGTCAGGGAACCGAGGATAGAGCACAGAGAAGCAGTGGAACATGAGCCCATGGAAATAGATCATTCCCGACAAAATGGACTCGCTCAATAGCTTATGACGGGCATAGCAACCGTACTCATCGCCCCCTGTACAGAGGCCGGACATGGTTCATAACGTTAACCAAAGAGGTTGTTATATGTGTGGGAAAACGGGTCATAATTTTAGAACCTGCAGGGGCTATAGAGCACAGGGCAAACAGGGGTACACACCCCATAACAGGCCCAAAAATAACCGTTTTAGCGATGCCTATTTCCAGCATCAGAGACCCGTATACAGACGAATGCATATACCAATAAAACCACCCCAGATACAGCACGACCCCAGTACAGAGGTCACCAAACTCCCAAGACTCATACCCAACCATGCACCCCCAGTACAATGGCATAGACTACACACAACAACCTTAGAACAACAACAAAAAAAGGAAAAACAAAAAAAGACCCCCCTATACCCCCCAACATCCCCCACCACCCAGTGGACAAACCAACCAAATTGCCCATCACCACAAAAAAAAACAACACCACACACCCCCCCCCACACCCACACACCCAACAACAAAACCCCCCCACCCCCCCCCCAAACCCAACCACCCCCCCAACAACCCCAACACCCAACAAACCAACACCCCCCCACCAACCCCCCCAAAACCACCCAAACCCACCCCACCACCCCCCAAAAAAAAACCAAACCAAAAACTACCCACACCAACAAACCCCCCACAAAACCCCCACCCACAAAACCCCCACCCCCCCCCCCCCCCCAACAAAAAAAACAACCAAAACCCACCACCCACAACCCCCCCCCCCCCCCCAAACACCCCCCCAAAAACCCCCCCACCCCCCCCCCCCCCCCCAAACCCCCAACCCCCCACAAAAACACACCCCCACCCCAACCCCACCAAACCCCATACCCCCCCAAAAAACACACAAACCCATACCCCCCCCCCAACCCCCCCCCCAACCCCACAACCCCCCCCACCCACCCCCCCCCACAAACAAACCCACCAACCCCCACCCCCCAAACAACCCCACACACCCCCCCCCAAAAACACCAACAAACAAAAACCAACCCCAACCAACCCCCCCCACCAACAAAACCAAATAACCCAACCAACCCCACCCCCCCCAACCAACCCACCAACCCCCCCCAAAACACCCCCCCCACCCCCCCCCACCACCCCCCCCCCCCCCCACCAAAAAACACAAAAAAACCACCCCCAACCCCAACCCCCCACACACCCCACCCCCCCATACCCCCCCCCCCAAAAAAAAAACCCCCAAACCCAACCCCCCCCCCCCAACAAACCCCACCCCCACCCCCCAGAACAAACCCCATATTGCCCATAGCATGGAAATTCAGCAACAAACAAAATTACAGACCATCCAGACCCCAGTTCCTGCCTGTTAACCATTCATGATAAAAATTATAGAGCACTGATAGACACAGGGGCATCCATCAGTCTTACTCGCTACTAGTTGTTTAAGAAAATTCAACATTTTGTGAAATCTCAACATTCCAACACATACATGGCCTCAGTCACAGGTCAAGAATTAAAATCAGTAGGCACTGCATGGATCACTTTTAAATTGGGAACTCGCAAAATCGAACACCCCTTTGTAATCACTAAAGGTATGACAAGAAATCTCATTTTAGGAAGGGATTTTCTTCAAAAACACCAGGCGAGGATATACTTCGATCTTCACAAAATTAGAATCCAGGATGAGTACATAGAACTACAAGACGACATACACATCGCATCCTTGGTACGCCTCACCGCCCCTGTCACTATAGCATCAAACTCTTTACTAATAGGGAAGGGACGTGTAAAAAATTCTTCTTATATTAAGCCAGGCCAAACAGTCCAAGTCAAACCCCTGGGAGATGAAGCAATAAATGACGACCCATTAATAATGATAACGGAAGGAATCGCTGAAGTGTCTACATCCAGGGACGTTCCCATTATGGTCCTTAATACTTCCGGAAAAGCCACCACAATTAATAGAGGTACCATACTAGCACAAGTTGACACATCATTTTTAAAGCATGTAACAGCCGACAAGAGTTTTGACCAGTTTCCCTCATCCACCCTTCACACATTTCATGCACACTATAATAACAGGAGCCAGAACGTAAAGAGAAGGACAAATGAATGCTTGAGCACAAGAAATAACTGGTATGACAAACCGGAAAAACAATGGGTTGATCAAGCAACTACAAGAAAGAAATGTCAAAGAGATTACACCCCACGACCTCCCCTTATTAGACGCTCGATGGTTGAGAAACGAGGTCGCCCATTTGTCGGGAAACATAAAAGAGAAATGCTACTCTTCAGTCAAAATCGCAGCCATTCGTTTCCCAACTCTAGGATGCAAAACAGATACACCCCGCACCACCCGTCTGATATGGACAAGGAGAATGAAATTTTTCTGCCAGGAGTATATCCTACACTACAGAAAGTTGATACATGCCCCACAGCCCAAGATGATTTTATGTATGATTCGACAACAGGGGGCTATTATGCAGTACAGATATCTAATGTATGTCCCACTGAAAATGAAGAATTTTTGTATAACTCCACAACAGGAGGTTACTACACTACTAAGAAAATGCACAGAAGAAACGAAAACCTTTCACCTGAAAGGAAAAGACAACCCTACATTCCAGGAGAACATGATGACGATTGTTTGCCAGCTAATCGTAGAGTAACATACGCGGACAGGCGCAGTTACAATGTTGAAAACAAGAGGAAATTGCATAACCATAAAAATAGTCATCATAGTAAGGATAGACACATGATTAATGCAGTAACGCACGAGAACCCACGTGGAACATGGCAGAGACAACAGTACCCAGTCGAGACCATATCCAGTTCAAATCCCAGAAGACTGCAGTCCGTTACACCAATAAAGAATTCTCAAAGATATCCAGGATCCAGTGTCCAGCAATTATCACAGGATGTGAGAAACTCACCCCATTATTGCCGCAGTGGAGTAGAGAGCACACATCATAAATTCCATGAAAGATCGGGCGGCACATATCAGGATAGCTTATCCCAGATGCTAGAAACTTTAAGCACAAATGATGAAAATAAACCACGTCTGACGAAATTTGTCACGAAGCATCAAGATGTTTTTGCCTTGAATGATATGGAATTAGGCAGAACAAATACGGTGCAAATTGACATCCAAACAACCACGGAGGAACCAGTACATTTAAAACCATACCACACCCCACTGAAAAACAGGGAACTTGTAGAAAGATCCATAAACGAGATGTTGGCCGTTGGGGTTATTGAAAGGTCCAGATCCAAATGGTCCTCCCCAATTGTGATTGTCTCCAAGAAAGACGGATCCAGCCATTTTTATTGTGATTATCATGCTCTCAACAAAATTACAAAAATCATTTCCTACCCACTGCCTAGAATTGATGACTTGCTGGCAACATTAGGGAAGTCTACCTATTTCACCACACTTGATGCACGGTCGGGATTTTGATGCATTCCGATGACTCCAGAGGCAAAACAGAAATCCACTTTTTGTACTCATGTTGGAAGTTTTGCATGGAATGTAATGTCTTTTGGTCTCAAGGGTAGTCCAGCGACATACAGGTCACTCATGGATGAAGTTCTCAAAGGATTGCAACCATTTGCGTTAGCATATATAGATGACATACTAATTCACACAGCAGGCTGTATTGAGGATCATCTCCAGAAGGTAGAAATAGTATTTGACAGACTTAGACATCATCAAATTAAACTGAAGCTGGCGAAATGTGAATTTTTGAAGACAGAGACGAAGTATCTGGGATTCGTCATAAATCATAATGGTATTAGACCAGATGAGGATAAAGTAAAAGCCATTAGAGAGATGCCCAGCCCTAAAACAGTTAGGCAAGTGAGATCTTATATTAGATGTCTAGGATATTATAGACGCCACATTATCAACTTCTCCAGAGCACCTTAACCTTTAAGTGCCCTCACACGCAAATATGCACGTTTTAGATGGACTGCAGAGTGCCAAAAATCATTCGAATATTTAAAAAAATCCTTAACCACCATCCCACTTCTTGGACATCCGGATACCTCTCAGCCCATGATCCTATATACGGATGCCTCGGATAACGCGATCGGTGCTTGCCTGGTACAACCAGTTTTGCCTGACGAGACACCCATTCTACCCAATATCCCGAATGAGAAACACATTGCATTCCTGTCCCATTCATTGTCTAAATCACAAAAACGATGGACCACTACCGAAAAAGAGGCATACGCAATACATTATACGATACAGAAGTTTGATTTTTATGTTCGAAGTACCAAACTCATTATCCGGACTGACCACCAACCCCTTGTTAACTGGCTTACAAAAACACAGGAACAGCCAAAGAAACTGCAGACGTGGTCCATTGCTTTACAGTCCTATGATACCCCCATTGAGTACATTCCAGGAACATTGAACACATGCGAGGACCTACTATCCAGTGTTTTGAATGATGATGAACCAAATACAAACGTCAACGGGGACAACAATGATGAAACATCGACCGAGATAAATGATAATGCAAAAGAAATAAACGCCATCACTTCACAGGAACCAGGTAGTTCTTCAGAGCAAACACCCCTGGTAGAAGACGAAAGCCAAGATATGTTCGATATCTGCGTAGAACAGGCTAAAGATACCGAGATAGCCAAAATCATCAAACGTGTGAAGGAAGATCCTTTGAAACTTAAAGACTTTATTGTACTCCCAGATGATGAAGTACTATACTTTATAGATGACAAACAAGATGGTCAGCTGAGAAAGGTTATTCCTACACATATCATCACCAAAGTATTATTACAATTTCTATATAAAAATGGTCACATGGGCAGAGACAAAACTATTGATGTGATCAAAAGAAGGTATTTGTGGCAAACGATGTACAAAGACATTATCGAATATGTTGCTACCTGCAAGACTTGCAAACTAAGAAATATGAAACCCCACTCAATACCTCTTCAAGAAATGCAGACCTCGCATTTTTCCATGCAAACAGTGAGCATAGACATATCCGGTCCATACCCACTCACTCACTCAGGGAACAAATACTTGTTGCACCTGGTAGACCAATATTCAGTCTGGCCAGAAAGTTACCCCATCAGAGATGCCACGTCACAGTCCATCACTCAGTTTTTCCTTCAAGAATTTCTTCCCCGACATGGCTGTCCAAAAAGGATCATTTCAGATAATGGGAAGCAATTTACGGGTAACCCATTCAAAGCTACCCTACAAAAATTGAACATAGAGCATACCACAACAAGTTATTATAATCCAAATTTAAATGGTAGAAATGAAAGAATGCATGCCACTCTTCATGATGTAATCAGCAAATACATCAAGGGTAACCATCAATATTGGGATCTTTACATCAACCAGGCACTCGAAGTCATACGTGTCAATATCAACGACACCACAGGCATGTCACCATTTTTCATGCTGTACGGACGAGAACCTAATTTTCCTCTAGATAACCTTCTCCATCCACAGCGGAAATATATGGGAGAAGACCCCATTGAAATCATTCTCAAAGAGAAACATAAGGCTCACCAAATTGCGCATAAAAATACCAAAAAAAAAAAGCGTTTCACAAGAAACAGAAACAGCATGACAAGTCAGCTTAACTCAAAACGTTCAAAGTAGGTGACAAGGTCTCTATAAGACACATGTCCGAAACACGAAGTTTGACAACCGTTGGATTGATGGATACAAAATCATTGAACAGACAACACCCATCAATTATATCATTTGGCATGAGGAGAAAAATATCACCACAAAGGCACACGCGAAACAACTTCAACATGATAATCACCGCCCCGTTACGCCCATGACGACATCTACTCGACCAGTCAGAAAAGCTACGTTACATTACCAACCCTCTAGTACCACTTCACCACAAACGTCAGACTCAGAAACGACAGACTCTGAATTCGACCAATATGATCCTACACCTATGCCACCCACAGATGCCATACAACAACTAATACGTGAAAGAGAGTCCTCGGAAAGTGAAGATGACATTCCCCCGTCAGAATTATACCAACGTCTTCAATACCGCGATTCACGCATACAGAATGAGGCAAACATGCTGCCGACATCACAAGAAGGAAATACTACGTCCGCCTTTTTACACACTCAAACATATTCACGTAGCGAACATTCATCCGCAAATCACCATAGCCCCAGCTCAGAGTGGAATAGCAGTGAAAACCAAGCACTAATACACTACAAGAAAACAGATGTCCCTCCTGAACAGACAGATCCTGATTATACTACTCCGAAGCATACATAACAGTATTTTGACCCTGATGCAGTATCACAACGTTACCCAAACGAACCTAACGGCGACACGATGTCATACTTATATCAACAAGAGATATCACTGGATCCAGATAGTAGTGTAGAATCCACGGACAACGCCCCACCACTAGAGGTTCGCACAACGGTTAAACGCCCTTACCTTCCTTCATCGGATGATTCGCCTCCTGCGAATAAGTTCGTAAAACTGCCACAAAACCATATTAGAAGAAAGATTAGAACAAAACGTCGGCATGTTTACAAACAGAAGGATGACTGACTCGCCAGTTAACCCTCCTTCAGCCCCCCCAAATTATACATTTCCACAGATATTGCAACAAATAATTGTATACCACACTTATTAGTCAGGAAATAGTATTAATGCAATTTTTTTTTTCATTAATTGCTTATGGACTTTAAATGATAATGTTCGACACATTGAGAATTTATCGTCCTTAACTCTTTCGCCCTTACAGTTTTTCCTTGCTGTTCCAGAAATGAACTTGTTCTGTTCACATGCATCTTGGTGCATATTCACGTGGTCACCTTGCAGTATGCACAAATTGTCATTCTGTTGATTATCATTGATGCATCCTCCTCCATACGATCTGTTCACTCATCTATACCAGTAACTTTTATCTCTTACAGCGATACTATCATAACATTCCTTAACAGAGTGTATGAACCATGTTATTGAAATTCATAAACAGGATTTGTCATAGTATGCCATATTCTTTCTCCACAGAGATATTTTCGGGTGTAAAACCATACATTTTTGTGGATACTAGTAATGTTCTTTATTATTGCCATATTTGAAATCCATACTGCTTATGAAATGGCCATGTATATTTTTTTCAAAATAGAGAAGTTCAACCACTTCGCAAATTTTTTTTTAAAGAAAATGGTGTATGGTTTTATTGTAAACTATTAGTTACCTCAAATGATTGTATACCCAACATTTAAATCTACTATTACAAGAACTCTTCTTCCACTCCACCCCTCACACCCCCTATCTTACTTGTTTTCCTTTTCTCCCTCTGAGATAATATTCTGGACTTATAAATTTTTCCCTCCTAACTATCTTCATTGACTTGAATTACAATTTTGTTGTAATCTGGAGATCTTTAGTTTTTTTTTCTGTTCATTACGAGACCACAGTACACTATCCTCACAACTTGCTGATAACAGGTTATACTCACTGTTCTTATTCGTTGTTTGAATTCACTATTCTTGTCGCCCCACTGCTTAGAATTTATTACCATCCAGATGTCAGAATTACTGATGGATTTTTTTTTTAGAGAAATGGTTATTGTAACCCTACGGTTATTTTGGTTTGTTAACTGACTTTTGCAAAATAAATGAATAGGGAAAAGGCGACTATTGCTAGTACATGATGCCTATGCCATTGATACCCCTGATATTGCTTGTACATGATGCCTATGCCACATGAGATAGTGCAACTATTGCTAGTACATGATGCCTATGCCATTGATACCCCCTGATATTGCTTGTACATTATGCCTATGCCATAAATACCCCATGAGAATATTATACATTTTTCTGTCTTTACGTAGTTACGTGACAGATGATTTGATATGATTGTAAAATTTCGAGGTTCAAGAAGATAAGATATCTACGAAGAAGATACTCTCTGATGACCATACCCATACTGGAGATACACGTGTCAAGGATACACACAATGGATATTTATGAAAAAAAGGGAATACATGGATTGAAAAGGATACCACTGCTAAAGATATTCGTGTTGCGGATACCTATGATGAAGATACATGCTGATGATACATAGGTTACATATGATACCCATGTCCAAGAGACATATGCCTATGATATATATGCATTTCTGACTTTGTTATAAACTGGATAATTCTGTCTTTACGTAGTTACGTGACAGATGTTATAAATCACTGAAAATTTTTGAATTTAAAAAAAAGAGTTTTGAGATTATAGGAGAAGATAGTCTCTGACTATTACTATGCAAGTACTGATGATTACTTTACTGATTGTCCATATGCTGATGATATGGTTGAAGATATGTATTTATAATGAATGCATATATAACCATTGTTTTTACTTAGACATTTCTGTCTTTACGAAATTAAGTGACAGATAGCTAGGAAATGATAACACTTTCATGAACCACCTACACTACCAGTCCATTGGACATTGCATTTGACGGTATTCCTATAGCCTATATTGCTTCCTGCGACTGTGTATAACAGGTTGACCAGCTGCACACCTTTCACCCCTGAGTTAATGACAGTTCCATCCTATCCTTTACCTACACAACATAGAGATTGATGTAAAACCATAGACTGCTCATCTGTCTGACTCAGACTTTAACAGTTCTGACAGCAGATGTAATAGACACAATTGATCTGACAAACTTTCGACCCCGAAGACAGATTCAGTGTCGTCCTTATAATAATGTACAATATTTTTCCTTGTCAAGTTGTAGTGACATATTGATATGTTGATTGTTGAATCGTTCATGAATTTTTTGACAAATGTGTTCTTGGATAGGTTTCTGCTCACATAGTAATGCGTTAATAGATGACTGACTTAGAAAATAATAACACATGAGTAACTGGAAATAACTTGGCTGTTTTATAGATTGGACCAACATTACAATAATGACCTAGATACTTGGAAAAAAAATAGAATATTTTATACAGTGTGGATACTTGGATAAATTGGATGCATATTGCTTGGAGTACCAGGAAAGTTTTGCAACATAGAGGTTTTAAACTACCTTGAGTAAATTGAATTATAAGCCAAAAGGGAACATTTGTCATGTTCAATAAACATTTTTCACCTTGTATTGACATATTGCGGTGTAAATTAATGGATTAAGGTCAAAAAAGATTTTGTCAACTGTATTATTACATGTTTTAACTAATATAGATACTTAACAGAAATGTGATTGCTTATAGGTAGATTACTACTACAAAATTTATAACACTGATACTTGTTAAAATTTTCGCACTGTTCCCACTCGTGTAAATTTTGAGTGGCATTTCTATGTATGGATTGATGTTAAAACTTTTGCTGTCCAGGGTTGCCAATAAAAACTTATTTTGATAAGCAAATGCCCTGATATAATAGAAGTTTAAGATTTCGTATAACCTACCACCATCAGCATTTATTCATGCTAGAGCCCAGTTATTAACATAAATGTAAAAATTACCATTTTGTTGAAATCGACTAATGGATTCTAAACTTAAATAACAATTAATTAACCCGAAGCATTGAGAGAAGGGGAAATGGAAGGTATATTTCATTAGGTCAGCGTTAGTAAGAATGCACGCTATCTACCCGTCAGTTGTCATGGTAATAATAGAAATGCAGGTTAAAAGTAGCAACGTCACGTGTTGTTTATCCAATGAGAATATGATTACCCCAAGCTGACCTAAGCCTTTGCCGGCAAGAATAATTAGTTAAACAGTGTAGAAGTATTAAGCCCAGGGGAAAGACGTACAATGTCTATCCATCTCACAGTTGAGGAATTCAACTAAATGATTTTAATCATTTATTAATGTGTAGTTGTGCACTACAACGTGTTTGATTCAGTTTTTCAATGAACAGTAAGTACTTCGCTCGCCTCTCGTTTTTAACTTTTCAGCATGTGTATTGAAAATGATGAAACCCTTATAAAACTGGAAAGATAGAATAAAAATGGAGGATTTGAAAAGGAAAATAATTCTGGAGGCTATCGAAACAAAACTGCTGAAGGAAAACAATTGCATAAATATAATCGCCCAGGATATAAGGAAAGATTGTATTATTGGATAATAATGTTAATGTCCAGCAGACCAGAGGCTCACTCATCTTTTTGTAGCTCTGGTGCTGAAAACTTGCGGTCCCACCTCTCCGTGCTGGCGGGCAATAATGGTGGTCTCTGTCACAAGAACTGCACAGATACACTCGAGTACAGTCACCCACCGAATAGACTCTGCTTTGTTGTCGATAGAAACTCACAGCTCTGCAATCAAAGTATGGGCCATGTGTCAAAATCTATTCTCTACCCACGTCTGGACACAACACTGACACAACAACCACATCATACAGACAGGTCAGATCTCTCTGACCAAACAGCACAGTTACCATGGTGGGCCTACATCAGACAGATCCTCCCAGACCATAGATTCTGAAAAATATTTATTAGTTGTCGGCCCTAAAAGAAGATAGGTAACCTGTTTCAACGCTTGATCTATCTTGCATAATCCTTGCTGTAGTTTATGTACCTTGTTGGTCCCTAGACCCTGACTTGGGCGGGGGGTCTAGAGCAAATCCCTACTTGTTTGTAAGGCTAGATTTTGATATGGCAGTATCAAATCACTCGAACATGAAACAATATTCAAAATATATAAAGAAATAATTTCAATCTTACCAGATTATGAATACATAACACAGAATTGCTAGCAAAACTCAGCTGAGCTGCTGGCTATAGTATGGCGTCCCTAAATTTATTCACTGTCTTTCATATGGGAAAACACCACACTTTAAAATCTGTGTCTAACACTGAACAATTATTGAAGAATGACCCCACTTTCGCGTCTGAGCGCTAATGATATGATTGTCTGTGGCCAATCACTGCCTAGTTGTACTTTAAATTTCAAATTTCTACACTAAAGTCATTTCAGTCATGCTTCAGTCAAGTATGGATGGTTATCTGTTAGTCTGTCCGTCTCTACTTGTGTTTCTAAAAAAAATGTGCTTGATTTTTGAAGCAACCTTTCTCTCCCCCTTAAAATTTTGTCGTAAAAAGTTATATTTAGACACAGCTACCGCTCAAAAACCCTCTCCTCCATAATAAGTAACTTTGAACACCTGCGTCCCCCAGGTCGTGTTTTGTGTGCAAATAACGACACTTTTTATTCAAGGCAGTCTGTCGATGATGTAAACTACACTGTCTTTTGTCATTATCTTCAATATTATCTATCCGTTTGTAAAATTAAGATCATATTATTTCATTGCTCAGAATAGGCCATCCGGCCAGCTAATTTTTATATTCCTAACATTAATATTAAGAAAAAATTACTTTTTAAATTTTTGTAATTTTCCTACCATCCGCGTTCTGCCGCTCAATTCAAATCAAGGCTTGGTATCGCAAAACGTCCAATTCCGTACCTCGTGTCAATTTGGGGGACGGGAATTTTTTACTTTCCCCCCCCCCCCCCCCCCCCCCCATTGCGTCTCCTTAGCCTTTCCAGTCATATTTTTTTCTTTTGATCCGCCGTTCCCCTCCTGTCTAGCAAGTCAATTTTATGGAGGGTGATGACCCGCGGTCTAGGCGATCATGTACATCAGCAGCCTACGCATTATGTTTTTATCCTTAAATGTTATCTTTTGAGTATTTTACCGTTGTATCTCTGTCAATTTCACTACACATCTCCCCACTTGAAAACATGCCTATGGCAAGTTCCAAAACCAGCGATACACATAGGTAAAATTACTCCTCACGTCTGCCACTACTCTAATTTTGATCACAGGGGTGCCGACTGAGGAAATCTGCACCGACATTCAATTTGCCTGGGATATATTGGATACTGAACTGATAAGGTTGAAGCAATAAAGACCACCTCAGCAATCTTGCGTTTTCATGCTTAGCCTGAGACAAGAACACGAGAGGCTGATGATCCGTCTCCACCACAAAAGTCCTACCATACAGATAGATTTGAAACTTCTTTATTGCCCAGATTAATGCTAAACATTCTTTTTTTCGCTTGTGGAGTATCCTTGTTCCGCCTTATTCAATTTGCGGCTTGCATAAGCGACTGGTTTCAGTTCCCCATCAGGTGAAGATGATCTTTGCAACAAAGCCCCTCCGAGTCCCACATTACTTGCATCGGTTCTTAAGACAAAGTCCTGTGTCAAATCAGGCAGTTTGAGAATAGGCTTGCTAGTGAGTTTTTCCTTTAACTCTTGGAACGCTAGTTCACATTGTGCAGTCCAAATAATTTTATCTGGAAGTCCCTTGCGAGTCAGATCAGTCAGAGGAGCACAAATAGCGTTAAAATTCTTGATGTATTTCTGATAAAATCCGCATAACGACACAAATGATCGCACGTCTTTTTTTTTTTGCGGCCTAGGTGCTCTCTGCAGTTTTTCCAAGTTCTTAGGATCAGGGGTCATATTACCCTGATATACAGTGTGTCCCAAGAATTCCAACTCTTTGCATCCAATACAACATTTTGTTGGCCTAGCAGTTAAGTTCGCCTCCCGAAGTCTATCAAACAACATCTCCAGAGCTTCAATGTGTTCTTCAAAGGTCTCGGTGGCGACGAGAATATCATCCATGAAATTTGTGATACATGGGTTATTCAGGGGGTCCAACAATTTTCGCATCATCCTTGAAAACACACTCGGAGCATTTTTCAGTCCGAATGGTAGCATATTGAATTCATAATGTCCATCCGAAGTGCTAAAAGCCAAATAAGGTCTCACTTCAGGCTTCACTGGGATCTGGTAATAGCCTTTACTAAGATCCACCTTTGAAAAGTATTTTGCCTTGTTCAGTCTGGCAAATAGCTGTTTTTGTGTCTGGTAATGGATCCACTTGTCCTTCTGTGACAGCATTCAGTTTCCTGTAATCTATGCACAGTCTGTGTTCCCCAGACGGTTTTCTCAACAAAACGACACTAGAACTAAAAGATGATTCACTGTGCGAAATAATCCCCTCCTTCAATAAATAATCTATTTCTTCCTTTAATGCCTTCTCCTTCGCGAACGGAATAGAATAGGCTCTCATACAGATTGGGTTTGAGTCTACCAGTTTCATGTCATACTGTAGCAAATTTGTATGGCCTGGTTTATCTGTTAATACATCTGTATGTTCCTCCAGAACCTTTTGAACTCTCTCCCTCTGGTTTTTAGTCAGGTGCTTACTGACTTTTACCTGTGCTGCTGTTTCACAAGGATGTAATGGGTATTCATGTGAGGTGAGTGGTTCCTTTTGCATCTGGGTTGCAATAGCTAAGGTCAATAAGGGGGTGCTTTCCTGGAGTGGTCTGTCCAGATACTTCTTTAACAGGTTTACATGATAAACTTTTTCCTTCCCCTTTTTGTCAATTTTATAGTTTGTTCTAGACACCTTCTCTAGAACCGTATATGGACCTTGCCAACCAATTTGTAATTTATTCTGGCTTCCGGGTAGTAAAAGCAGCACCTTCTCTCCGACTGCCAGTTCCCTGTCCTTTGCCTTCCTATTAAAATATGCTGCATGTTTCTTCCTGGCTTGTTTCAAATTATCATTTGCCAGTTTCCATCCAGCTTTCAAACGAGTGGTCAGTTCGTTCACGTATTGATACGATGAGGTAACAGTCTCTTCCGCCTTCTCATCTGTCCAGGTCCTTAATAGAGTTACATCTGGATCTTTAATTTACCATACTTATTTTTCATGGAACCCATCGGGTCCCGTCCCTTAGAAGCTCTATAATGAGGACTTTTCTTCCTAGAATCATCACTCACAAATCGACCACTACCAATTTTTTTCTGGGGTTTGTCTCCCCACTTAAGATTGTTTATGAGAGATCTTCGCTCTCTTGTCTGTTCTTCCAGTTTATATAAGTCTGACCGAGGGATTGTCATCTTATCCTGGGTAAAATTTCTTCTTTGTACTCTTCGCATAGTGGCCATGTTAATCCATTCAAGTGAAGACTGGGTGTGAAAAGGGGGCTCCCATTCCACTTTGTCTACCCGAGTATAATTAGTTTTTTCCTTTCAGGCCTAAAGTTGCCCCGTGGCGTTTCTAGGTCCTGCACATATTTTCCCTTTGTGGGTGTTCCCTCATGAAATACGCCACATGCTTCTACAAAGTTTTCAACATCGACATTTACGTCGGGCCAATAGTATTTTAGAGCAATCTTTTGGCAGATGGTACCGACTTTCTCATGGTCACCATCTTTTCCAACATGTAAGCTCCTTATTAAGTTTGCCCTATATCTCTTGGGAAGAACTAACTGTCCGTGACCAGTGGATCTAGTTCCTGTCTTCCTGTATAAGAGTTTGTTCTTCATGAAATATTCCCCCTTGCTCGGAGGTGTGTGGCATTTGGGCATTTTTTAAAACAGGGCTTGAGTGTCCTATCCTCAGCCTGCGCCTTCCTCATCTCCTCTGGATGAGCATTTATAGGTTCACCTTCTTCCTCCTTCTTCTGTGACCTGGTCTGCACTGTCGCCATGATCACAGGTTTCTCGGGATTCCCCAAGAAGACGTATCTACACCCCAATATCAGAGGGTAGATTGGTTCATCTATCACTGCTGCTCTCTGATTTCTCCTTCCACATAGCGAGTTTTCACCGTTATCCTTGCGATGGGAAGTGTCATGAGTGGTATGTCCTTAGTCGCCCCTTGTATTTCCACTGTTTCTGTGGTATACTGACTTGGGTCCACTAGGCTAGACTTCACAACTGAATCATAATCCAAACCTGTATCATAAAGGCACCTTATGGTGACCCCATTACAAATAACATCCTCACAAACTGGGGGGTGATAAGGTTCCTGTTGTCCCTTAGGATTAACCTTTAATCTTTGCGTCCCCGACTTCATTGCAGCAATGTTTGAAGGTTTCCTTCTACAAAATTCGGTGTTATGGTTATCCTTCTTGCACCATTTACACCATCTTTTTCTTGGTTCAACGGTTTTCTTTCATTGAACTTTTGGTCATTGAACTGTGAGTTTCTGTCGCGATAGTCATTTCTTGGCCGCTCAAAGTTTGTCCTACCCTTATTTCCCTGCTCTCTATTATCAAATTTATTAAATTGCTGTGGAGCTTTAAAATTGTCTATGTGCTTCTTCTTAGCACCACTTACCTCTGCCTGAGCTGCCTGATACCTCTCAGCAACATTTAAAATTTCCCCCAACTTCTCTGCACCCTGTTCCATGAGAAATTTTCTCATGTCTGGAGCCATGGACTCTCTCAATTGCTCAATCATGATCATTTCTTTAAGATCTTGGGTCTTCCCCAGAGCCGTCCATTTCTCCAAATAGGTTTCTAGTCTAGCAGAGAATTGGTGGTATGTCTCCCCAGACAACAGTTTGGCATTTCTAAATTTCTTACGATAAAATTCACCATTCTTCTCGTACCTTAATAACAAAGCCTGCTTTAACATGTCATAATTGTCTTGGTCTTCCCTGTTCATTTTGGCAAATACTTCATAAGAAGTACCCCTCAATCCCTGTGATAGCTTTAAACTCCACCTCTCTCTCTCTAACCCATATGTAGTAGCTAATAACTCAAAACGTCCTAGGTACCCCTCTATGTCATCGTCTTTTTCAACAAAATGGTCTAAATGAAACCCCATAGCTGAGTTTGAGGCTCCCATACTGGGCGTAGCATCTGAGGCAAAAGGGCTGGCACCATTTTCAGGAGCCGGGCCTTGTAATTCCAGCTCCCTTAGTCGTAATTCGTGCTCCCTCTGCAACCTTCTATCTTCTGCCTCCCTTTCGGCAGTCAACCTTTTTTCTTCTGCCTCCCTTTGCTGTCGTTTTTCTTCTGCCTCCCTTTGCTGTCGTTTTTTTTCTGCCTCCCTTTGCTGTCGTTTTTCTTCTGCCTCCCTTTCGGCAGTCAACCTTTTTTCTTCTGCCTCAATCTGCAGCCTCTTAATTTCTCTATCAGCCTCAATTTGTAACCTCTTCTCTTCAGCTACCTTCTATCTTCCCTTTCAATATATTTATCACATTCAGTCGTTACGTATTGAATTAAAATTTGACCATCCATCCCCATCTCCTTCGCAGTGAGCACAGCAGCTGATCTAAACTTTGCTAGCTCTGCCATACTTTTTAGACAATATAATAATAATATACAAGATAAATCTCTAACCAGTAAATACACTAAGTACTACTAATTACTATATGACTATAGTCTAACTAATTCTAACTAACCAGTTAACTAATTAATTATTACTGGCTGTGAAGATTCACCAACTTTTATCTGCAGGGACACTTTTAATTTTAAAGGAAATTTTACAATTTATTTCCCTACTTTTATTTCTCCCACCAGGAGATCCTAATTTTACTGTTGGGCTAATTATCCCTGGACAAGACCCCAATTTATGTAGTGGTATTGATGGTATTGTATGATGATGATGGTACTACATGTAAATTGTATGAGGCCAGCTGTGAAGGCTCCTGAGATAAAATGTAGTTGAGAATTATCAGAAGGCCTTTCTTGCTACCACTACGACCTCACACTTAATTTTTTTTTTCTTAATGAATGTGGCTACGTAAAGTGTCTAGGGTAATGATGTGTAATGTGGTGTGTTAGTTATAAATACACCCACAGACATTTAAGAAGACTAATAAGATTAACAAGTGTTAAAATACACTGAACTAACTCACGTGTATAAAGTTTTTGATATAATTATATTACATTTATTGGTTCTGGATCAAGTTTTATGTGACCAGAACTTGTTTTAAAAGAAGGATTGAAATAGAAACTCACAGCTCTGCAATCAAAGTATGGGCCATGTGTCAAAATCTATTCTCTACCCACGTCTGGACACAACACTGACACAACAACCACATCATACAGACAGGTCAGATCTCTCTGACCAAACAGCACAGTTACCATGGTGGGCCTACATCAGACAGATCCTCCCAGACCATAGATTCTGAAAAATATTTATTAGTTGTCGGCCCTAAAAGAAGATAGGTAACCTGTTTCAACGCTTGATCTATCTTGCATAATCCTTGCTGTAGTTTATGTACCTTGTTGGTCCCTAGACCCTGACTTGGGCGGGGGGTCTAGAGCAAATCCCTACTTGTTTGTAAGGCTAGATTTTGATATGGCAGTATCAAATCACTCGAACATGAAACAATATTCAAAATATATAAAGAAATAATTTCAATCTTACCAGATTATGAATACATAACACAGAATTGCTAGCAAAACTCAGCTGAGCTGCTGGCTATAGTATGGCGTCCCTAAATTTATTCACTGTCTTTCATATGGGAAAACACCACACTTTAAAATCTGTGTCTAACACTGAACAATTATTGAAGAATGACCCCACTTTCGCGTCTGAGCGCTAATGATATGATTGTCTGTGGCCAATCACTGCCTAGTTGTACTTTAAATTTCAAATTTCTACACTAAAGTCATTTCAGTCATGCTTCAGTCAAGTATGGATGGTTATCTGTTAGTCTGTCCGTCTCTACTTGTGTTTCTAAAAAAAAATGTGCTTGATTTTTGAAGCAACCTTTCTCTCCCCTTAAAATTTTGTCGTAAAAAGTTATATTTAGACACAGCTACCGCTCAAAAACCCTCTCCTCCATAATAAGTAACTTTGAACACCTGCGTCCCCAAGGTCGTGTTTTGTGTGCAAATAACGACACTTTTTATTCAAGGCAGTCTGTCGATGATGTAAACTACACTGTCTTTTGTCATTATCTTCAATATTATCTATCCGTTTGTAAAATTAAGATCATATTATTTCATTGCTCAGAATAGGCCATCCGGCCAGCTAATTTTTATATTCCTAACATTAATATTAAGAAAAATTACTTTTTAAATTTTTGTAATTTTCCTACCATCCGCGTTCAGCCGCTCAATTCAAATCAAGGCTTGGTATCGCAAAACGTCCAATTCCGTACCTCGTGTCAATTTGGGGGACGTGAATTTTTACTTTCCTCCATCCCTCCCCCATTGCGTCTCCTTAGCTTTTCCAGTCATATTTTTTTTCTTTTGATCCGCCGTTCCCCTCCTGTCTAGCAAGTCAATTTTATGGAGGGTGATGACCCGCGGTCTAGGCGATCATGTACATCAGCAGCCTACGCATTATGTTTTTATCCTTAAATGTTATCTTTTGAGTATTTTACCGTTGTATCTCTGTCAATTTCACTACAATTATACAAATGTTTGATATGTGGTACCTAAGGACATATTTTCTGTACAAATTCATTGTCATATGTTTGACCAACTTGATGTAAATAAAACTTCATCTTATTGGAAACAGGCCGTTGGAAATTTATTTACCTTTGGATAATGTAGATGTATATGTCAGTGTTAGTATTATCACGACTACACTTGCTCAAAACACCATAACACCAGCAGTAGAAGGAAAATGGAACGATACCTCAACCCACAGATAGAGTGTGAGAAAATTAAGACCTCTGGCGAGCTTTAAGCCAGTTTAGCCAACTCTCACGTAGATATGGAACAAATTACTATCACCCAATAATAAGGCACCCCTGCTACAGCAGCGGACGGTACATTAATCTAGTAACCTTATGATTATTATCAAATGTCAAATGTTCCATTTTTATGTGCTCTAACATTTGTCGTTAAATTCCAAACAATTGACAATTTATTTTTCTGCATTTCTTTACTCGTATGTTATGCTTTTGGTTTTGGTTTTAAGGACCTTTATTGCACATGGACACCTCCATCAGTGCTCCCATCTTTTTCTGTAGGTCACACAAGGAGGATCTTAGTACAGTGCACGAACTCGGCAGCACCGCAAGGATCCCAATGTGTGTATACAGAAATCACACGTTCTATAAATATTTATGTAGCGGGTAGGTTTTCCTAATTTTTCAATTTAGCCAGGGCAGCGGACACATGACCTACTCCATCTGGCGAGGGATTTTTATCGTGCGCTAGTTGAACACGGGAGCTCCTATTTTTTTATTCGCCTTTATCCGAGCAGGCTAGACATCCTATATCACTACCCAGGAGATCAGTAGGGAGTATGACATTATTAGGATCCACTGGATCTGAAAACATGTCCATCAAATATATTCCCTGTACTGAACCGAACCCGGTACGTTTAGACTTAGAAGCGAACGCCGTACCTCTTAGTCTTAAAATGTTATTCTTGAAAATATTTACCTCCTCCAAAAATTTTCCAATACTGGCGCATGTTATACTATAAGCTCAGTATTTCTAGGCAATATTCTGGTACACGCTGCCGGCTTGCAAGGACCGTCACAGCTGGCTCCTATATTCGTTCATTTACTTTATCAGTATTTTAATTATTAAAACCAAAAAGGCAACACATGCATCGCACTAAAACACCAGATGTGAAATAGTCCAAGTGTACATTCGCCTTAAAAAAAATGTCTGCTTGTTGTCCCGCTCGTGTAGGTATTTAAAACACCAGATAACATTCTTGTGAAGCCAGGTAAACCATTCATAGAGAACAATGTACACAATTTTTAAAGAGAGATTTCTATAATGGCAGCGTTATCAATCTCCATCTCCAACATTCTTCACTCTCGTATCACCATGTCGGTTGGAATGTCAAACTGGTCTATAATTTAGATGGTCCGTGATGGCACCAACTGTACATATTTTATGATATCGCTTTGGAACCTGTTATGTGTGAAATCACGTATTTTGTTCCCTGTAATAATGTATTTTGATTTTAAAAAGTTATTGGACATGAGCGGTTCATATCCACACCAATCAAAATACAAACGTCATGCTCTTGTTTTACTCCCTATACACAAATCTGATCACAATTGTGGTCATACCCACAAATATTTAACAAAACTAATAATATTTAACAAATATTACAACACACTGAACTAACTCAATAGTGTAAAATTTTTTGATAGAATTATATTACATTTATTTTGTTCTGTGTCAATTTTTTAGGTTGACCAGAACTTAAAAGGATTTAGAGATTATGAAAAGAAATGCATGGAATATTATATCATAAATGCAATAGTGTACATATATATGTACTATACTAGTTAGTTTTATTAAAATGTTCTAGTAGTCATCTACTTGGGAGGATAGTTAATGTTTGTGCTGTTGGGGTGGCCTCATCACACCTGTCTATATTGACTACACAGTGTCCAGAAAATGGTGGGAATTTTTATGGGGTATTAGTAACTAAACGGTGTTGGTGAATGTCCAGCAGACCAGAGGCTCACTCATCTGGTAGTTGTAGCTCTGGTGCTGAAATCAGGTGGTCCCACCTCTCCGTGCTGGCGGGCAATAATGGTGGTCTCTGTCACAAGTACTGCACAGATACACTCGAGTAAAGTCACCAACTGAATAGACACTGCTTGGTTGACAACAGAAACTCACAGCTCTGCAATCAAAGTATGGGCCATGTGTCAAAATCTATTCTCTACCCACGTCTGGACACAACACTGACACAACAACCACATCATACAGACAGGTCAGATCTCTCTGACCAAACAGCACATTTACCATGGTGGTTTTACATCAGATAGATCCTCCCAGACTATAGTTTCTGAAAAATATTTATTAGTTGTCTGCCCTAAAAGAGGATAGGTAATATGTTTCATTATTCTCAACACTTGATCTGTCTTGCCTAACCCTTGCTGGAGTTTATGTACATTGTTGGTCCCTAGACCCTGACTTGGGCGGGGGGTCTAGAGCAAATCCCTACTTGTTTGTAAGGCTAGATTTCGATATGGCAGTATCAAATCACTCAAACATGAAACAATATTCAAAATATATAAGGAAATAATTTCAATCTTACCAGATTATGAATAAATAACACAGAATTGCTAGCAAAACTCAGCTGAGCTGCTGGCTATAGTATGGCGTCCCTAAATTTCTTACACTTTCTTTCATATGGAAATCACCACACTTTAAAATCTGTGTCTATCACTGAACAACTATTGAAGAATGGCCCCACTTTCGCGTCTGAGCGCTAATGATATGATTGTCTGTGGCCAATCACTGCCTAGGTTTATTTGAATTTCAAATTTCCTACCATAAAGTCATTTCAGTCATGCTTCAGTCAAGTATGGATGGTTATCTGTTAGTCTGTCCGTCTCTACTTGTGTTTCTACAAAATGTACTTGATTTTTTGAACCAACCTTTCTCTCCCCTCCAAAATTTTGTCGTTAAAAGTTATTTTTAGACACAGCCACCACAATATCCCCTCTCCTCCATACCAAGTAGATTTGAACACCTGCGTCTCGAGGTCGTGTTTTTTTTGTGCAAAATAGCGACACTTTTAGATTCAATACAGTCTGTCGATGATGTAAACTACACTGTCTTTTGTCATTATCTTCAATATTATCTATCCGTCTGTAAAATTAAGAACATATTAGTTCACTGCTCAGAATAGGCCATCCGGCCAACTAATTTTTATATTCCTAACATTAATATTAAGAAAAAAGTACTTTTTAATTTTTGTAATATTCCTAACATCTGCGTTTAGCCGCTGAATTCAAATCAAGGGCTTGGTATCGCAAAAGCGTCCAATAAATGACTGTGGCGTAACATATCTATGGTCCCTTCTGTCGAGTTGCTTACTTTTTATGTCAACTTGGGAAACGTGACTTTTCTCCGTTTCCCCCCCAATTGCGTCTCCTTAGCCTTTCTAGTCTCACGCAATCTTTCCAGTCATATTTTTTCCTTTTTGATCCGCCGTTCCCCTCCTGTCTAGCAAGTCAATTATTATGGAGGATGATGACCCGCGGTCTAGGCGATCATGTACTATTCGCAGCCTACGCATTATGTTTTTATCCTTAAATGTTATCTTTGGAGGGATTTTACCGTTGTATCTCTGTCAATTTCACTACATCCCCATGGAGACAGATTTATCACTGCTGCTGGTGAGCCCCCTTACATATACTGCAGCTGGCGGCCCCCTTACATATGCTGCAGCTGGCGGGCCTCCTTACATATGCTGCAACTGGCTGGCCCCCTTACATATACTGAAGCTGGCGGCCCCCTTACATATACTGCAGCTAGCGGGACCCCTTAAATATACTCCAGCTGGCGGGCCCCTTACATATGCTGCAGCTGGCGGGCCCCCTTACATATACTGTAGCTGGCGGCCCCCGTTACATATACTGCAGTTGGAGGCCGCCTTACATATGCTGCAGCTGGCGGACCCTTACATATACAGCAGCTTGCGGGCCCGCTTACATATACTGCAGCTGGTGGGCCCCTTACATAACTGCAGCTGGCGGGTCCCCTTACATATACTGCTGTAGCTAGCGGGCACTCTTACATATGTTGCTATAGCTACCGGGCCCTTTTACATATACTGCTGTAGCGGGCGGGCCCCTTTACATATTCTGCTGTAGCTGGGGGCCCCTTTACATATACTGCTGTAGCTGGCGGGCCCCTTACATATACTGCTGTAGCTGTGACTTGTGTAGAAATTTAACTTACGTGCTGAGGTTGATAACCCCATACACAACACCTTTTATGTCATCTCTTAAAGATTGCTACAAAAACAGTCGTCCTATTCTGTGATCACTGACAACTACTGCTCTTAAACTTAAATGTAAATAACACTATTGATGTAAATGTGACTTTCTTGTAAATAACACTATTGATATAAGTATCACTATCTTGTAAATAACACTATTGATTTAAATATCACTACCTTGTAAATAACACTGTTGATGTCAATATCACTATTGATGTAAATATCACTATCTTGTAAATAACACTATTAATGTAAATTTCACTATCTTGTAAATAACACTATTGATGTAAATATCACTATCTTTGTAAATAACACTATTGATGTAAATGTGACTATCTTGTACATAACACTATTGATGTAAATGTGACTATCTTGTAAATTACACTATTGATGTAAATGTGACTATCTTGTAAATAACACTATTGACGTAAATGTGACTATCTTGTAAATAACACTATTGATGTAAATATCGCTATCTTGTAAATAACACTATTGATGTAAATATTACTATCTTGTAAATAACACTAATGATGAAAATGTGACTATCTTGTAAATAACACTATTGATGTAAATGTGGCTATCTTGTAAATAACACTATTGATGCAAATGTGAATATCTTGTAAATAGCACTATTGATATAAATGTGACTATCTTGTAAAGAACACCATTGATGTAAATGTGACTATCTTGCAAATAACACAATTGATGTAAATATCCCTATCTTGTAAATAACACTATTGATGTAAATGAGACTATCTTGTAAATAACACTACTGATGTACATGTGACTATCTTGTAAATAACACTATTGATGTAAATGTGACTATCTTGTAAATAACACTATTGAAGTAAATAAGACTATCTTCTAAATAACACTAATGAAGTAAATGAGACTATCTTTTAAATAACACTATTGATGTAAATGTGACTATCTTGTAAATAACACTTTTAATTTAAATATGACTATCTTATACATAATTCTATTGATGTAAATGTGACTATCTTGTAAATAACACTATTGATGTAAATGTGACTATCTTGTAAATAACACTAATGATGTAAATGTGACTATCTTGTACATAACACTATTGATGTAAATGTAACTATCTTGTACATAACACTATTGATGTAAATGTTACTATCTTGTAAATAACACTATGCTGAAAATAAAACTATGCTATAAAAACACTATGCTGTAAATAATAATAGCCCCTTCAGTCATAACTGAATATGAGAGTGCGTCTCTGAGGTGACAGATCTTCAGTCATAACTGACTATGAGAGTGTGTCTCTGAGGTGAGAGCCCTTCAGTCATAACTGACTATGAGAGTGCGTCTCTGAGGTGACAGCCCTTCAGTCATAACTGACTATGAGAGTGCGTCTCTGAGGTGACAGCCCTTCAGTCATAACTGATTATGAGAGTGCGTCTCTGAGGTGACAGCCCTTCAGTCATAACTGATTATGAGAGTGCGTCTCTGAGGTGACAGCCCTTCAGTCATAAGTGACTATGAGAGTGCGTCTCTGAGGTGACAGCCCTCAACTGCTTATTTTTCTTCGTGATCCTTTCAACGTTTTCTCGTTACCTTTACTTGCCGTGAGAGCTTCTTTTTGCCCAATCTGCGGTGCACCGTAGAGAGCCTCGCCACATGGTGCAATCAGCAGCTTCATCCTCCCAGGTTGCTGGATTTATGTACAGTGCCCACATGTCTCTCTTGCACACATCTTTGAACCTCAGCTGCGGTCAGCCAGCTGTTCTTTTGCTATCTGCCAGTTGTCCGTAGAAGATATCTTGCGTGATGCGACCATCTTCCATGCGGCGGACATGGTCAGGCCAGCGTAGTCTGCGCTGTCTAAGCAGTGTATACATGCTTTGAAGGTCTGCCAATACCTCGACATTTGTCACATTTTCTTTCCACGAAATGCTGAGGATGTGGCGTAGACACCGTAGATGGAAGGTATTAAGCCTCTTTCTTACTTAGCATAAGTTGTCTAGGTCTCGTTGCGTTTACAGAAATGTACTGGTGACGCAGGCGTCATATACCGCAGCTTTGGTATTCCTTGTGAGTTTGGAATTTCCCCAAACAAGTGTTGTGGAGCAGGCAAAGGTGGCTGCAGCGGTTGTCAATGCGGCTGTCAATGCGGCTGTGTCCAGAGAGAGTTTGTCGTAGATGGTAGACCCCAGGTATGTGAAGTGGTACACGATAGTGATAACTGGTGCAACATCCACATCTTTACCCAGCACATATGTTTTCTTTAGACTTATTGTGGGGCCAAGGTCATTGCATGCTTGGGGGAAGCGATTCATCAAGCTCTGAAGCTCCTGTTGACTTTGAGTGACGACTGCAGCGTCATCAGCGAATAACAAGTCTCTTATAGTGACCATTCTGATTATTGTTCTTGTCTTCAGCCTTACGACGTTAAACAGTCAGCCATCTGACCTAGTGTGAAGGCGTATCACTTCAGCTACATCACCGAATGCATGTTTCAGGAGCAAGGCAAAGAAGATCCCAAACATGGTCGGAGCCAGGACATGGCCTTTTTCGACGCTACTGCTTATGTCAAAGGGCTGTGATGTGCCTCCAGGATATTGGACTGTTACTTTCCTGTCTTCACAGGGGCAGCCTATTATCAGGAGGTGTTTGAAGAGTCCATCCCTGCTGACCAGTTCATATGCCTTTGTGAGGTCTGTAAAGGCGATATATAAAGACCTTTTCTGCTCTTTTGATTTTCCCTTAAGCTGGCGAAAAGAAAAGATCATGTCTGTTGTTGATCTACAAGCTTTGAATCCACGCTGTGACTCTGGATATATGCGCTCAGCTAACTTGTGTAGTCGCATTAAGATGACCGTGGCAATAACTTTACCAACAATACTAAGAAGATATATGCCTCTGTAGTCATTGCAATAATTTCTGTCTCATATATTTTGTACAGTGTTACAATCTTGGTATCTCGCATGTCTTGAGGAACAGTTGTCTCCTCCCAGAACTGGCATAGCACCCTATGTAGGAAATGTAATATCAGGCTCTTACGTGTCGTACAGATAGGTTGTGAGTTATTTTTGTCCCGTCTGAGTAGAGTGGATGGTGATAGATACGTGAGAAAAAGGTGTGAGAAATAGATTTCACGGGTGATAGTTTAAGGAGAAGATATGTCTCTGGAATGAGTAAGTTTCTCTATTCCAGCCTATCTATACGACTATAAATTAGAACAAGACAACCTTTCCCTCCTCATTCATATAAATATAAGTTTAACTACACACATACACAGCTATGTGACAACAACACACACAAACGTGAAAAACTACGGTTAATTGTGTATGGGTCTGACCAACACACAAAGCTAATTTTATTATCATTTAAACTTGACGACATCAAATATCTAAAGAAAGATCAAATAAAATCAGATTTACAAACATATGAAATATCAGAATAAAGGTGCCCTCCCCCTATGGGAAAAAAAATAGAACCCAAAAAGTTAATAACCCAAAGGTCAAAGGTTAGCACTGTGTTACAGAGTAGACAGTAAAGTAAACAAGTTCCTACTATAGGCTACCCAGTAAAGTTAACAAGTTTAAGCAAATCCAATTTTGGTAAAGTCCCTGTAACAAAGGAAAATATTCACTCTCTCTTTCATACAGTGGCCACTCAATCACTCTTACCTACTCTTGGTGATATCCCTTGGAATTGCAATTTTTCCTGACTATATAAAATGTCATGGTTTATTTCTCAAATTTGCCCCAGTCCATCCTCTGTCAAATAAAGACTAGTGAGGTGATCACCGAATTTGGTGTGAGTTGTTCATGGATGAACAATACGTCACCGCCAATAGTTGATGTAGAAAACGTGATCTTGGGGTTCACAGTTAAAAGATGAAAATACTTCCAGTATTGGGAAACATCTGTTGCTAAAAATGTTACAATTGATAAATGATGATAATCCTAACGGCTGGCTCTATGGTAGAGTGCGGATTCTGAAACAGCGTAAATTCTGGATGCTACGCTTGAATACAACTGTCAGAAGTCGGGAATGAATATTATTTTTTTCACCACCCCAGTGGACTGATAAAATTGAAAAAAAAATGTTGCTGGGTTTGGTAAGTCCAGTTAATTTTTACACGTTAAAATGTTTCTTATGTATCGTTGGCGCTTACTTACTCACCAATGAAATTGGTGACACACAAGCCAAGAAAAGACAACATTAACCAATCAGTAAAAAAGAAAAGACTAAAAGACCGCTGGACGCCCTTGATCAGGTCTGCAAGGAATATATAAGAAACATTTATGGAAAAATGCTACTATTCTATATAGCTACATATATGCACACAGACGGGGACAAGGCGGTCTCTTATCCACTCCGTCAGTCCTGATTAAATTTAAAAGGCACACGGTGTCTTTAGCCTACCCTATCGCCCGTCGCTAGCGCTGAGTTTTCAGGTCGGATGAGTTATGCGACTCTCCCCCTTCTTGCTCGCGCTTACGATCAGCGTACAATGTCAATTATTATTTAATGATCTATATGAGAACTTACACAAAGTATCACCTGTCTTAAATAGATAGATAGATAGATAGATAGATAGATAGATAGATAGATAGATAGATAGATAGATAGATAGATAGATAGATAGATAGATAGATAGATAGATAGATAGATAGACAGACAGACAGACAGACAGACAAGCAGGCAGGCAGACAGACAGACAGACAGACAGACAGATAGACAGACAGACAGATAGATAGATAGATAGATAGATAGATAGATAGATAGATAGATAGATAGATAGATAGATAGATAGATAGATAGATAGATAGATAGATAGATAGATAGATAGATAGATAGATAGATAGATAGATAGATAGATAGATAGATAGAACTACCTCTACAAACTAATCTCGTGTAATGGGAAACAAATGAAGACATAATTCCAGGCAAATGAATACATAGAAACTAGAAATACATGATCACCAACGGCAGTGTGCAAGGTTCTGGGTAAAGACTAGACCTGTCAAGTAAATACAACCGTTATGTCTCCAGAAATCATTGGAATATCAGTTGCTTGTACGTTGTAAAGGAACACTTTCGGACTATAGAATGTTAAGTAGTAAAACATTTGGACTATCAAACTTGGCAGTCGTACATAAACATTTGTGAATCGGAATTTTCCGTCGGCATGGGTTAGTACATTGGTTTAACGACTTGTACGTACGAAAAGTACGGTGCTATGGCATCTTACGTGAGGGTTAGGTTCTGGGTCACCGTGAGCAGTAAAAAAAAAACGTGCGTAGTCAAAATAGAGAGGTAGCCCCGCAAGCCCCCCTAAATTGCTCAGTTTTCGAATAAAAGCTATTTGACAATATTATTTCACTAAATATACTCTACAATTTAACGGTTCCTTCTTGGCTTTTAGAGGTGATTGTTTACAATAACAAGGTTGTGTTTATTTATTTTATTTATAGAATTTAAAGCAAAATAACACAGATAAATGTTAATGGCACAGTGAATGCAAGCAAAGAGACATTGTAAGGTTGGCAGTTCTGGATTTCTTCCTTCAGAAGGTATATTTTATACCCTCGCCAACTCGAAAAGGTGTCGGAAGGCAACATATAAAACAGAACAAAGATCTACTAAATAAATTTGATAAAACAATGATACATTGAAACACCCATATGGGACTTCCCGTCTAGCTTCAGAGAGTATAGTGTGGTTCTTCCACCATCCACGCAACAATGTGACGTCAATATGACAACTTAACAACAAGTGACTTTTGCTTAGTTACCAGTTACACAGCTTGTTTCATCTTCATATTGATTGTTATTTTTGTGTGATGTATTTATTATTTGGCCGTATTTTACCATTTTATTTTCTTAAATAGAGTTTTATCAAATAATCTTTTATGTATTTATATTTTTTTAAATCCTGTAAATAATTAGAATAATTTACAATGAAAGCTTTTCTAATTTTACTCGCTTAGTCAGCCAGCTGAATCCGCGTAAGGTAAGTCCCTGTAAGTCAGTGTAAGTTAAGTCTCTGTAAGATGCGAAGGCACTGTACATCGAAGCACTTGCTGTCAACCTTGTGCTAATTTTGTCCGCTGTCTTTATTATGTAATTCTCTTGTTCACTCCACATTGATTATTCTCTTATGATCACGTGACACTCATGCGTATTCCTGGAAGCAATGGTAATCGCAAGTTTATGTACATAACTTTGACAACACTAATAACGTCATCTTGAAAACTACTACTGCAGGTTAATAACTGCCAAGTTATTGACACTGACACTAAAACTACAATCATCAGGGAAGTTTTCGAACAACACAGAGACAACAAAATACTTCATATGTAGCGCTCGCACGCGATGCTGTGGCCGTATAACTACCATTGTAGTTGAAACAGACAATAAATTTGTAACTAAAACCCAAGTAAAATATCACTTTGATAGAAACAGACAATAGATTGGTATAAGCGTTAGTAATAAATGCAGGACAAGCGTGGCGGGGTCACGTGATGGGTTTATCCAATTATTAGGCTGATTTGATTAATTAGAGTCTAGGAGAATTATGTGAAGTAGAAAGACGTGCCCATGTCTGGTTGTCCATGGAAGACATTCACTAACTGAGGTTTATCAGTTATATATACAATGCAGTTGAGTATTACAGGATTTGTGATTGTTTTATTTCTTGATGCAGTAAGTAATTCGCTCAATTTTCGTTGTTACTAAAATGTTTCAGCACATGTATAAAGTATGATTAAATCCATATTACCTCAGGAGAGGCAGAACGTAAAGAAATGGAGGATTAAATGTCTGGAAATAAATCCTAACAATATTGAAACAAAACTGTCATAAGATAGAATATGCATTGATATGTCCGCTCAAGATATAGGAAGAACTTGAAATTGTGGATATGAAAAGATGTTAACATACAACCTGGAATTTGTATGCACACTCGAACAGGAGAAATTTGATAAAATTTTGAATTTTGGTACCAATGGAATTAAGCATGTACAAAATGATTGTCATTTTCTTGTCGTATTTTGTTGTAAATTAAATTTATCTTGATTGGATCAAGTGGTTGCCAAATTATTTTACCATTGAATATATGGATGTGTATGTCAGCAATAATATGATCACGACTAAAATTGCTCAATAACATTAACATCAGTAATAGAAGGATTGATGGATGAACCTGGTCCCTTTAAATAAAGAGTGAGACAATATAACATCTCTGGTGGGCTACAAGCCAGTCGTCATAAGCCCCCAAATCTTAAATCTCACGTCAACCAATGAAGAAGAGAACGGATAATATAAATAAAAATAATATCACACAATAACACACCCGGTTACAATACTTTCTCATATTGCGGTGATAATAACGGATTGAATATTCCTGGCGTTCACACCACAATTTAAAAAAAAAGTTCTGCCTTAAATATTGACAGAATAACGCTATTATGAGTGGAAATTAGCATGCTTGCTAAAGTAGGCACATTTTAGTACAAGACAGATAAATAATACAAGGATGAGATGGGAATAAGGGTCAAAGTACACGTCTATTACTACGGACTGTAACATGTACTTAAATATGGCATCTTGATTTGACACTCTTAAACTACTCTTTCTTTCAATTGTGATCATCGCATGTCATAGTTGTTCTTAGATTCCTGTCAATAAATTTTTTTTTAAAGTCTGAATATCTTTGCAGGTTGTCTTTTTTTCTGCAGTGTTTAGGTAAACCGTGTGTGTGTGGACTAACGGAAGCTAATCCGGTTATACTTGTTGAGCTTAAGCCATTTTTTGATGTTGTAAGACAAACCCGGTTAAACCTCCACACGACGAAATCCATAGATTGTCTACGACATCTTAATCGAGCAGTCGATCGAAACTCTTGCACTCAGAAGATTGTATTAGATCTAGGACAGTGTGATAGCTTCAGGATATAATATCAGATACTGGATAAGCTGTCGAGTCCTAGGATAGCGAATCAGATTAATGAAAATCAGGAATACCGATCCCATCTAGAATAACGTATAAGATCCAGGATAAAGTATTAAATCCAAGATAGTGGATAAAATCCAGGATAACATATTAGATCCAGGATAGCACATCAGATGTAGGATAATGTCCATGATAAATTATTATTTATGGGAAAACCTCTTAAACCCAGCATAACAGAAAAAGAATAGACACAGGATAAACTATTAGATCGAGGCTAGCGTGTCATTTTAGAGATAACACACGATGTTTTAGTATTTTTCACTGTGCGGGTAGCTGATTGAGTATGCTATGGTTTCACATAGTCTTAATTATTGAATGGTACAGAAATAGGGACCAAGTAGTTTTTAAAGCTCTTGAATTATGGATACATGGACATCATGAAAAGGGAGAAAAAAGAAATAAATCATAGAAAAGATAGCAACTGGAAGAGAGTGAGATAAAACATTAGACAGATACGGTAATTTGGACATATAAAGAAATATAATATATTGTTGAAAATCGTAACAGAAAGAAACAATTGAGGCTTACAAACAAGAGGAAGATACGGCTATAAGTGTAAATGTAATATCAAGCGATGTACAGGAATATAACCTTTCAGAGTAAACATTCAAGGCGAGTGACATAAGACAATGAAGATTTAATGGAGGCAACCTTAGATTCTGAGATGCCAAAGATGCAGCAATAGTGAATGCAGTCAGCGACTCATAGCTGTACTGCCTGCGTCAGGACCAGCGAACCAGAGCTGGTCAAGACCGCACTCCACCTCCACGCGGTCGTCCTGGAAACAGTCTGCAGCAGTGCAGTCTGGCTGAGCGAGTGCGGATCGAAATGGGAAGGCAAACCCGGTCCTTAAAAAATGCCGTGCTGACGTCGGATGTGTCGACCGAAAGGTGCATATATCACAGCTTAGGCGCACACAGACACAATGCAACCACCGTCCTTTTCAGGGCGAACGAGGAAGAAGAAGAAGAAGATTCTGAGATGGGAGCTGATCTACTCGGATCTGTGTGAATTCCTAGTTTGATTTATGACCTGGCTTGCCTGCTAACCCGAGGAGAGCCTTCACTATTGATTGTGATCTATCACTGCAAAATATTTAACTGGTGCGACCTAATTTAAGAGGATCAGTTCATTTAAGCAAAGTGTTAACAGAATCCTGATTTTTTTTTTTTAAATAACAAACACCACGGACGTAAATCCGCAGAATGACAGCGACTAGGAATAGATAACAGCGTAGGAAAAGATCAAACTAACGGGAGACAAAGCATTAGGCAGAAGCACAGTACGACAGCACGTCAGGACGGAACCAGGTACAGCAGATAGAAAATCAGAAATCATATCTGCACTTTACGACGTTCTTCTTATTCTTCAGGTACGCTGACTGGTGGCGTAGGAGATCACGGCTCTCCACAACTTCCTGTATACAGTACTGTTGATCAATTCTGTTGTTGGCCATGATGTCAAATTGTCCAGGATCTCTTCTCTTTGTCGGCCTCTATCTCTTTGTCCCTCAGGCTTTTATGTCTCTACGAATATTTCAATTTTCTTATTCTCATAACATGCCCACAGACAGTGGATTGCTTCTTTCTAACATGAGCAATAAATAATGTGCCATTGTCCTCCTTCAGGACATCATTAATCATGTAAGCAGTTCATGTAATTTTCAACATTCTTCTTTAAAACAACACCTCTGTCGCCTGTCGTACTTTTCCTACTTGGCTACCAGTTGTCCATGACTCCCTTCCTTGTGTCAGGATTGGTTCTGTTTTACACTGAAGAGTTGTATAAAAGACATTTCATTTTATAAAATGCTGCTTTTGTCTGGGCTAATCTTCACCTCTGAGATGCACGTTACATCTGATGTTAACGATATTAGCAGTAGATAATAAATACAATAATCAGTGTTACTATTCTAACGCGGAGTTCTCTATCTGATTTATGTGTTCTTCATTTCTTGACCTTATGTTTATTGTTACATTTTTAAGGCGTGTTCTAATGTTGATATGATCTGAATCAATGAAAAGTGAAAGTTGCATTTGATGATTCTTTTAAAGGTAAAATGTGCAGGTCTTCCGCTTCTATCGTGGCTCAATTAAAGTCAATTAAATCGCGTGATATCATGATTTGTGCATGGAAGGCCATCATTTGTGGAATGGTAATAGAAAATAAGGCAGTCCTTTTTCTGGAATCCACAGGATAAGAGATGAAGAGCAGAAGCACACATGGAGAAGAGTACAGGAAACAATCACTGAATGAATAAATGTCAGCTGATGTCACGGGACAATGAAGACTTATTATAAGTTTGTTGAAGATCCGTGGAGAGATGTAATCTGATAATGATGAATGGAAGACTGTGCAGTCATATTCTATGGAGCTCTGATGGCAAGAAGCAGGGGGTCAAGATGTAAGGAAACAAACGCTGGTATGGGATAATACCTACACTGAGAAAACTTACTGATAGAATTACTGATAGAATTATTGATAGAATTACTGATAGAATGACAAGTCAGTCTTTTTCTTTGGTAGTTATTTCCGTGGGAGTACCTTCAAGAGAACTAGAAGTATAATGGTGTTGCATGATGACCGTGGAAGTGTGGATGTTGAGTGATCACCGCGGACATGTGGATGTTGTGTGATGACCGTGCACGTGTGGATGTTGTGTGATTACCGTAGACGTGTGGATGTTGTGTGATCATTGTGGACGTGCTCGTGTTGTGTGATCACCATGGACGTGTGGATTTTGTGTGATCATCGTGGACGTGCTCGTGTTGTGTGATCACCATGGACGTGTGGATGTTGTGTGATCACCATAGACGTGTGGATGTTGTTGGATCATCGTGGACGTGTTGGTGTTGTGTGATCATCGTGGACGTGTAGATGTTGTGGGAACACCGTGGACGTGTGGATGCTGTGTGAACACCGTGGACGTGTGGATGTTGTGTGATCACCGTGGACGTGTGTATTTTGTGTGGTCAAGAGGCATATGGACAGAAGCCCTACAACAGCAAAGAGTCACAGGAGCCAGTGAGACAACTTGGCTCAAGAACGCAGACTTCAGCTGTCTCCTACACTTCATGGCAACATTAGACTAATAAGGAAGAAGAGAAGAGAATCAGATCACAGATGTAGACATGATGGAAGGAACCAAACACAGAGAAGAGAATCGATCACAGATGTAGACATGATGGAAGGAACCAAACACAGAGAAGAGAATCGATCACAGATGTAGACATGATGGAAGGAACCAAACACAGAGAAGAGAATCAGATCACAGATGTAGACATGATGGAAGGAACCAAACACAGAGAAGAGAATCAGATCACAGATGTAGACATGATGGAAGGAACCAAACACAGAGAAGAGAATCAGATCACAGATGTAGACATGATGGAAGGAACCAAACACAGAGAAGAGAATCAGATCACAGATGTAGACATGATGGAAGGAACCAAACACAGAGAAGAGAATCAGATCACAGATGTAGACATGATGGAAGGAACCAAACACAGAGAAGAGAATCAGATCACAGATGTAGACATGATGGAAGGAACCAAACACAGAGAAGAGAATCAGATCACAGATGTAGACATGATGGAAGGAACCAAACACAGAGAAGAGAATCAGATCACAGATGTAGACATGATGGAAGGAACCAAACACAGAGAAGAGAATCAGATCACAGATGTAGACATGATGGAAGGAACCAAACACAGAGAAGAGAATCAGATCACAGATGTAGACATGATGGAAGGAACCAAACACAGAGAAGAGAATCAGATCACAGATGTAGACATGATGGAAGGAACCAAACACAGAGAAGAGAATCAGATCACAGATGTAGACATGATGGAAGGAACCAAACACAGAGAAGAGAATCAGATCACAGATGTAGACATGATGGAAGGAACCAAACACGGAGAAGAGAATCAGATCACAGATGTAGACATGATGGAAGGAACCAAACACAGAGAAAAGGAAAAGATCTTGGCGTTAGCTAGGAAACACATTGGGAGCATTACATGGCGGTGTTTATTCTGGAAACCCCTAGAGAAGAATACCTTTCATCTTAAAACTGAGGAAGTAAGAATACCACATTTCATCTCCTTAAAAAAACTGAGGAAGTAAGAATACCATTCATCTTAAAACTGAGGAAGTAAGAATACCTTTCATCTTAAAACTGAGGAAGTAAGAATACCTTTCATCTTAAAACTGAAGAAGTAAGAATACCTTTCATCTTAAAACTGAAGAAGTAAGAATACCTTTCATCTTAAAACTGAGGAAGTAAGAATACCTTTCATCTTAAAACTGAAGAAGTAAGAATACCTTTCATCTTAAAACTGAGGAAGTAAGAATACCTTTCATCTTAAAACTGAGGAAGTAAGAATACCTTTCATCTTAAAACTGAGGAAGTAAGAATACCTTTCATCTTAAAACTGCCAATTTCCCTCCAGAAAAGTAGAAATAAGAAAGAAGGCGTGCTTCAATTTACTCCGGAACAGCTAAAGTAACATATATTTCACGGTTATTTTCTCGTCTTCTAAAAGCACTATTGATTCATATATTCTTTAACATTTCATCGAAGAGGTCAGAATCCTTCAAGATATTGAGTTCCGCAAGTACTTGTAATATATAATTTTGACGCCGCTTTGTCAGCAAGCACGCGACATTTTCCTTGTGACCTGTTATTTGGGTGATGATGTATGAAGGAACTACTCGCCTGCTTCAGAAGATGACCCTGCTCAAAGATCTAACTCTAGTCTGATCGGTGTGTTCACATTTATTGGTATTCGATCAATCAGGCAAAAGCTATCAGATATTAGACAGCCCAAAATAGACATCTCTGACGAATGACATTTTCCTCGCAATGTTCAACGGGAATGTTCCGCAGGGGTCGAAACTAGGGGATAATATAATGTTGACGGTGATGGTGACGATGATGATGATAATGATGGTTCTAGATGTTGGTCTATAAGGAAAGTAGGAAGAAATCATCCTGAAAGTGATAGGAAACTATACACATGGTATAATATGAGGCAATGTGATCAAGAGAAGTGGCTACCCCCCTCCCCTCCCCCCCCCCCTTCCTTTTTCCAAGAAATATTTCGGTCCTGACATGCTAGAGGGACAAGGCCGGCTGACTGACGTCATGACCCCCAAATGTCAAAATGTCATCCAGATTGTATAATAAGAAAAAAAGATAAACTGGAGACGTAGCAAAAGACCGAGTACAGTTTTTTTTTTTTTTAAAGCACAAAAGAAGAAATAGAAACAGGAAGAGAAAGTGAAAAGATCAAGCAGACGAGAGAAAGAATAAGAAAAGACTCAGTAAAAAGATAAAGAAAGAAGAAAGGATTAAATCTGTGTGGACTGTATGTGCGTTATAAAACGATAGACAGAAAGTCAGACATTTTTAAGCATAAACAAGTAGTGTCAGTAGAAATGACTAACGTCTGTTTAAAAAAAAAAAAAAATTAAACACAGGCTTTTAATGCACTAAAAACCTAAAAATAATTTTTCTAGGAGTTTATAGCTTGCAGTCAAAAAAATGTAACATGAAATTGACAAAAAGCGTGGGGCACTTAAGCGCTTATCATATATTTTATCCCTAAGTTTCTAATGAAGTACACAGCAGAAGTTAATTTCAATTAGACTCAGCGCCCCACGTTTTTTGTCAATTTGATGTTACATTTTTTGACTGCAAGCTATAAACTCCTTGAAACATTATTTGTGGCTTTTTGGTGCATTAAAATCATGTGTTTATAATATTTTATATATATATTTTTTTCTTCTTTTTACTGTTAGAAAAATTATGACATTCTAAAACATAAACAATATTTTTACTTATTGTAAATCTGGTCTAAAATTTCTTAAGCGATCCATTTCTTTTAGAGCGTCAATATTACATGGCTTTGTGCCTGTTAATTTGGTGCAATCAATTTCTTCAATTTGAAGGCCATTGTGGCAGCCCTGGTGGTTATTATGAATCATATTATATTTATATGGCAATGTCTGTCCAGGTTCGCTTACCTCTGTGGTTAGCTATACTATGCTGTATACCACACAGTCACACACACACACAGCACGTGATGCGATAACGCCATAGTAATTTGAATAGTGTTTATTTACATATGAAAGGATCATTGCTGTCTGCTCTGACCTCCACATTTGGTCCATCATAGAATATATAATATGTAAGTTCTTTCTTTCCTCACTCTCTCTCGCTCAGTATCGAATCTACACCTTATGACCTTTTAACCATCAGTGATCACTCAGGTGTTATAGTCTCTAGTTCTGTTGTTTCTTCCTTATAGTTTCTTATGTCTATTGTTATCTATCATCTCAGTGTTCAGGTTATCTATTGGTAGACCGGGCCTCTCCGGGGATGTTGTTTTCCCTTTCAACACTGAAGAACAGGACTACTGTCTAAATGAAATAAAGTTCACCCTACGTACCTCTTCCTTTCTGAATAATAACTAACTCACACCGTTTCTCCTTCTAGACAAGAATTTCTCCTATTCAATAATTCGGGTTAATCATTACCCAAACCACTTCTTGTCCATGAAATATTCATCACTCTAAACTACTTGAATATTGCCATTATCATGGCTGCTAGCGTACGTGCCATCCGCACACTAACTCACGCCTTCTGGACTGCCCGCTGAGAAAACGTGATCCACAAGATTACCCTTCACCTCTGTCATGCGCAACATTGTTCGCGCATCCCCTTTTTTGTACTCTATCTGAACCGTCCCATTTCTAACTCTCCTTATTCCTTCCCTTTGACTGTAAATCGTTCTCTAACTGCCACATTATCTCCCTTTCTCCCTTAAAAATAAATTATTTATCCGTAGGAGAAAAAATTTATTTTCATGACTGTACCAACACTATTATTGTACTTGTCCTATATAAAAAAAATCTTTAGCAATGTGCTGTTACAACCCTAGCTCAGCACATTACCAATTCTTATCTGTGCCAAAGGACAATTTCCCTTTACATAACACAATTAAATTATACTGAGAACGTACATTCATCAACATCTCGTTCCCATTTACGACCACTCATCTTTGCTTTTTCTCCTATCTGCTCATATTACATGATTTCAAAAACATACATTTGACATGTTATACATTCCACTTCTTTAGTGGACTTCATTTTTTTTTTCATATCACTTAACATGTCATTATTTTCTTACATTACAACATATTATCATAACATAACTGAGGAATAACTCTTTTCCCGTCACTTTTCTTAAGTGACCTTTCCTCTTCACATTTATGACTGTTCTTAACCCTCGTCTTTCTCACTCACATTCTGCCAACTGTGTACTTAACCATACAAAGTTTATTTCCTTTTACACATCCAGTCACTCCTGTTGTCATACACGTAAACTCCTCATATAGTATTATCTTCTGTCACCACACACCCGGTGTGAATTGTCTGGCCTTCTTCTTCTCTCGTATAAATCCAAACATGTCTTCTGTCATGTCTCCCTATATACATAGTTCGTGATGGCGTGAGCCATTTACTATCATGGCAACATTGAATTGCCATACCTCTGTCCACCCTTTACTAACTAGACTTCTGTCCTTGGTCTACTACGCAGAAATATTTTCAACTTCTTTGGTCTACCTATCTTAAACCGCGTTGTCGCTTTGACCTACTTGCGTATTTTTCTGCTGCTGACCTGTCACTTGACTTCTTTTCCCACAACACTGTCTCCCAGTGTCTGAATTTCTGTTGTATATGTTCGATGAGGGTTATCCTCAATAGACTCACATTTGTAGTCTGATAAACACCGCACTTAACGTTTTATATGTTTTTCGTTCCCTCCCTGGAACTTCTCTTTGTGCTATCTCCTTTTTCCTTCTCCACAACACTGTCTCTCCATGTCTAAATTTCTACTGTATATGTTCGGTGAGGGTTACCCTCCATAGACTCACATTTGTAGTCTGGCAAACGCCGCACTTAACGTTTTTTTAAATATGTTTTTCGTTCCCTCCCTGGAACGTTCTCAACACATTTTTTTCTCTTCATGTATTACGGAGAAAAAAAAATATGATTTCTCCCCAAAATCTTCATAAGACTCGGCTACTGCCGCAAAAATCTCTTTCTTTGCCATATGCTCCATGGCTTCTCACTTCTACATAAGTTCCTTCTAGAAGTATCTCTTTTATATGTCCGTGCCATCCTTCCTGTGGCTTCTCAATATTCCCGTCACTTCTCCGTGACTCTCAATTTTCCCATACTTATTTATCCAAGCGATTCTCTTGTTTTCGCCATCTCCCATGGCCCTTAATACTCCCCGTCCAATATCTCAAATACTCACTCTTAATTTCGCCATCTATTATGGCTCTTCTTCTTCCCACCTAATATCCTCGTCATTTTTCATGACCTTCTATCCCTCATCTCCCCCACTACTTCACTTAATATCTTAATATCTACGATTTGCCTGCTCTTTTTTCTATCCATCTTTTCCTGTTTGCATCATCCCACTTGACGAATCGAATTCTGATTCTATGTCAAGCTGGTACTTTTCTTGTACTGTACTTACACCCTCCTGTTTCGTCTTTCTTTTCTCCGAGTCTTCAATTTGTCGTTTATACGCCTCCCTCCATTCAGTCTGCGTGATTGTCGCTGCATGTCGCATCCACATTTCTGCATTGTCCGCTATTATTTTCTCCAGATTGTATACTGACAACTCCCTTTCTCTACTACTATCTCCACATTTGCTGCCTTCTTCCTTACTTCCTGTACTACTCTCTCCTCTTCTATAAGTACTTTTGTGTGTGTGACTACCGTCACTCTCGTCAGATACTACACTGTCTGAGTCAGTCGACACCGATTCTGACGACCATCTCTTCTACTGCTATATTCTGCTTCATTATCTGTCTGTCGACTTTTTTCTCTGGTCGACTGCATCTGTTCATCCTTCTTATTCTTTACCTCGATGCTATCCCTATGCTGTGGTACCACTACTTTAGCCGTTTGTTGGTTCATCCTTTTTACACTGAGTGGAATCTTAGACTTTCTCGTATTGTCTAACCCATGTGACAATGTTTCGTTTTCTCTCATGACGTCTGTCTCATTGTGTGCTGGCCCCAAGTGTGACGCTACAGTATCAATCTCAGTTTGTGTTCCGGCACTAATCATCTTTGTTTCATTTATTTCTGGTTCTTGTGTACCAACGCTGACCCTGTCTCTCTGTATGTTTTCCTGTTTCTGGACTGTTGTCCTAACCTGACTTGTCCATGGTCTATTCCTATTACCTTCTTCCTTTATTGTGACATTTTGCTGACCCGATCCTATTATGTTTCTCCACACTCCTAGCGGTTCTACCTTCATTTCCCAACCGTTCTGTGTTCTTATGTGGCAATTCTGTTGGTTTGCTATGTTGACGTTATTTATTTCTATGGACTTCCCTTTTCTAACTTCTGCCATAAAATTCCTGACCGCCATTCTTATTCTTCTCTTATTAAGTGTGTTCCAGTGTGCTCGTACAGCAGCTGTTTCTAGGATTTTATTTTTGTCATTATGTTCTCCATCACAAGTGTGACAATGCCCTTTCCCTATCGTATCGTACGATTTAGACTCTGCTTGAAGATCTCTTTCATTAAGTAATGTGTCCAATTGCCTTCTGATAGAGTCTGTGATCAGATCAACAGATGAAAAAATCGCAATTTTAACTTTCTCCAATTCATCTGCTATTATTGACATTGCATATTTGTCAATGTCTGTAAGCCCCTTACGGCATGCATGTTGGTCACCTGAAAATAAGTCTATATTACCTTTTATATTTGCGTCTTTAGCAGTGTCTACCTTGGCTAATGTGTCGGTAATCGTCTTTATGAAGGCCAAAGTCGGACTGTCTTGCATGTTATACTGTGTCTGTTCGGCCTGTGCCATCGTAACAATCTGAAAAATAGTTACTTATTTCTACCGTTAACTTAAACTAACTTGCACCTGAAAATGAATGGAAATTTTTCTATTAGTCTTGGGTTTCCTGGAAAAAAAAACAATGTTATGGTTACAAAAATTTTTTTTTATGCATACACTGTTATAATTCAATATTAGTGAGACTACAATACTAATAATAATGATAATAATAGTAATTAAACAACAGTAATAATATTAATAACCATAATATTACTATAATGTCTAATTAATAAGACAAGAATAATAATACAACAATGTCTAATTAAACTAATTAATTAAGACGTCTTCGTTGGAGTACTCGTTTGTCGCGATATTGCCCGCGCGTGACCGACTTTTTTTTTTTTTTTCACAAACACTATTGTTATATTTTTAAACCATCCGGACTACACACTGTTTTGCTACACACAAACCTGTCTTAAGACTACTTGCGCGAAGCACGTCGACCTGTCGTCTGCTGTGATGAGTGTCCCCGTGCTAAAAGATTTGAATGAAAACAATTTTTTTTTCTGACTTGACGTTACAGAACTTGTGAATATTGTACCCGCTTTGTCTTTGCGACCCCTCTCGTGCAGGAGGCGTGAAAAAAAAATCTTGACCTGATTTCTGAGCTGGCGTCTTCGGTTGACCAGTTCGCAACCTGTCAGCTTCTGTTTACACTTTGACTGTCCCGTTTTTCTTCGTATGCTGTAAAACTGCAATTCTGCGTTGTTCTGCCGTCTGTGGTTCTTGAAGTCTGTCATCAACCAGTGCGTGTGTCTTACTTTGTCTTGGTGGATGACTGATTTTAATGCTGGCTGAGGTTGGTCTCGGCTCTTGAATTGTACAATGTGTAGTGTACTTTGCCTTGTTGTGGCAACTTATTCTCGTGTTGGTCGATTTGAAAGAAGAAAATTCTGACTTGGTTTTTTCGGACCGACGTTTCTGCTTGGCTGGTTCCGATACTGTTCACTTTGTTCTGTGTTTATAACTTACACTGTTGTCACTCTGTTTTTTTTCATGTTATCGACGTAAATATGACTTTTTCTTCGTTGTACTCTGCCGTCTGTGGTTGTTGAAGTCTGTTACAGCGTCAAACGTATCTATGTCTTCTGCCTGAAGCGAGGAGAGATGACAGCATAAAGCATAGTTGTTGAACTCCTGTTTTAGAAACAATGTGTGTGTGCTGCTGTTAGAGGTTGGTTACGGCACCAAAATCATAATACAGATGTGACATGCGTCGACATCAGGTTTCCACAGCACATCACGACATAGTCAAGTTGAAATAGTTTTTATTTACATAATGAAAAGGATCATTGCTGTCTGCTCTGACCTCCACATTTGGTCCATCATAGAATATATAATATGTAAGTTCTTTCTTTCCTCACTCTCTCTCGCTCAGTATCGAATCTACACCTTATGACCTTTTAACCATCAGTGATCACTCAGGTGTTATAGTCTCTAGTTCTGTTGTTTCTTCCTTATAGTTTCTTATGTCTATTGTTATCTATCATCTCAGTGTTCAGGTTATCTATTGGTAGACCGGGCCTCTCCGGGGATGTTGTTTTCCCTTTCAACACTGAAGAACAGGACTACTGTCTAAATGAAATAAAGTTCACCCTACGTACCTCTTCCTTTCTGAATAATAACTAACTCACACCGTTTCTCCTTCTAGACAAGAATTTCTCCTATTCAATAATTCGGGTTAATCATTACCCAAACCACTTCTTGTCCATGAAATATTCATCACTCTAAACTACTTGAATATTGCCATTATCATGGCTGCTAGCGTACGTGCCATCCGCACACTAACTCACGCCTTCTGGACTGCCCGCTGAGAAAACGTGATCCACAAGATTACCCTTCACCTCTGTCATGCGCAACATTGTTCGCGCATCCCCTTTTTTGTACTCTATCTGAACCGTCCCATTTCTAAATCTCCTTATTCCTTCCCTTTGACTGTAAATCGTTCTCTAACTGCCACACCATATAGAGATCGAACTCGACTTTCCCTTGATTCATAATTTTATAATTTGGATTGTTTCTCTTGATTTAGCTAGACACTTGTTTCAGTACTGCCCTGTTTTACGCATAGAAAAAAAAACCACCCCACATACTCTTGAATTTGTAATTAACATGATTTGTTTACATTTCTTTACGAAAAACTTTAATTACTCATAATGTCATAATTACAATATTAAATTATTAAATAATTGACTGATTATTGTATTGTCATCGTGTGGATGTTGTGCCGGCAACCTACCTTTTTATCGGGAACACACAATTATGCCACGGTTTAAAGCTATTGCTCATCTGGAAGTGATTGAAAAACGATTGCAAGATTTGAAAGTGACATGAAAGTGACATGTAAGTGACATACAAGTGAAGTTAAATAAAAGAGTAAAAAATACAGCGGCCCCAATCCAGTCGTCCCCGACACCGCTGATTGAAAATAAAATCTTCAAGATTCAGCAAACGACGCACACACAGGTACCGGAAATTGAAATATCTTTTTTCTAAGAGGGTTTCACGAGACCAGAACCCAATCAACAGTATACTGGCTTTCTTATCTCTTGATCCTTTCTAGGGCTGTTTTCTAATTTTGACAACTCAAAAACGCTATTTTCTTAAAGTATAGCCATCCATTATGGACTTTTGTTATTTATGAATATGAACATTTTAAAAAATTATTTCCAAACAAAAACAATAAAAACATACTGGTATGGCCATTTTTGTTTGGGCCAAACCCACTTTTTTGCTTTGGACTGAAAGACATATATTTGTTGATGGTGAGGTATATTTAAACACAAGAGAGTATTATAGGATCTATATATTTGTTGATGGTGAGGTATATTTAAACACAAGAGAGTATTATAGGATCTATATATTTGTTGACGGTGAGGTATATTTAAACACAAGAGAGTATTATAGGATCTATATATTTGTTGATGGTGAGGTATATTTAAACACAAGAGAGTATTATAGGATCTATATATATGTTGATGGTGAGGTATATTTAAACACAAGAGAGTATTATAGGATCTATATATTTGTTGATGGTGAGGTATATTTAAACACAAGAGAGTATTATAGGATCTATATATTTGTTGATGGTGAGGTATATTTAAACACAAGAGAGTATTATAGGATGTATATATTTGTTGATGGTGAGGTATATTTAAACACAAGAGAGTATTATATGATGTATATATTTGTTGATGGTGAGGTATATTTAAACACAAGAGAGTATTATAGGAAGTATATATTTGTTGATGGTGAGGTGTATTTAAACACAAGAGAGTATTATAGGATCTATATATGTGTTGATGGTGAGGTATATTTAAACACAAGAGAGTATTATAGGATGTATATATTTGTTGATGGTGAGGTATATTTAAACACAAGAGAGTATTATAGGATGTTGTTACGTACATTTATTACCTAAAGGGGGTAGTCTTCGGTCCTGCCAAATGTACGCACCAGTCTTAAAATAGTTATATTATTTGTGCGTTCGATTGATTCACGCACTGACGTGCACAATGCAGTGTGAGTTGCTTTGGACGCACGGGTAACCTAGTTAGGGAATTCTGACGTCATGTTTTGAACGGGGCAGTTCGGACCATGTTTATGTCCGATATATATTTCTTGGATTTTTCTGGCAAGTTTGAAGAAGCCATTATTTTGTAATGATATCTACTGGTATTCATGATGAAGCCAATAGTGGAAGTATCAAGTAAGTGTCGCCCCATGTCACATCGAATGTTTATTGAGTTAAATTAAAGTATCAGGCCGCTCCTAGTTTTGGTCTAGCGGGAATTCATCGTAGTATGTCATTCCTAGAATGGACAGACGGAGTCGTTAGCCCTTTTAAATTACCGTTGAGGGAGGATACCTACGAGTAAACGAAGTTAATTGATTTGTATGCTTCACATGTTTTTATATGCCGTATTTTCGTCAATGCCAAAGTCGTGGCATGGATATAGAGAGGTTAGTCAACACAGAACTCTAACCTGGTCGTATTGTCGTGGATGACTTTGTTTGGATTTTATATATATATGCTACCTAAGTATCGTATGGAAAAAGTCTGGAATTGTTACAAGTATGATAAGAAGTATTGCTCCTTGAGAATGAATCCGTTGGCCATAAGATACGTCCTTGAAAGAAGGTCAACGGACTTGACTGCAATACATATGCTATGGTAGAGGAAGTGACCCTTAGTCACTTAAATAAGAGGACTTAATTGTTAGAGAATCTTCATGAACTTGAAAAGTAATTATCAACATTTTTGACGTATGACCCTTTTGCACCTGTAACTATGATCGTCTTGTTCCACTCCGTTTGTGTCACGTTAAATAAAATATATGTACAGTCATCACAGACTTGTGTGCTGCCAGTAAGTGACCAGTTAAACACTACTTGTTGGAGTTCGTTTTGAAGAACATTTTCTGACATTTTTGTTCCTTTGCAACCATTCGCGTAATGAAGTTCTTTACCATTAGAATGAACACCCAACAGTAAATGGTATGCCAGTGTGGTCTGGAAATAAATAATTTCACAGGAACGTACTCAATCCAAGTATCGGTTGAAAAGAAGATTTGAACTTTCAAGGCGACAACATCTCAAACTTGGAACCTAGTGTGATGATGAATCAGAATCAACTTACGGTTACCAAATGCTCAAGGTCATCAATCAACCTCCACGTCAAGTTTTACAGTGACTGACTGCCTTGGGATCACCTATTCGTCATTATTACGTGCGAGCTGTTGTTATATACGCAGAGCGAAGTATTTTATCCTCAGACGTACATCCACGGAGACGAGGCACATTGTTTTTTCCCGGCACACGCGAGATGAGTATAACGTGCTTTCGTTGAACATTTTATTACTTTTAGCTGTGCCTTCTATAGTTATGTCCATCTTTACATTTTCCATGTTATATGTTATATGTTGTACATTCGTCGTGGGAGGTAGGGAGGTTGATCTGACGAACGAGATCCATCTCAAAGCCAATTCGGGCTCTTCGTCAGACGTTCTGTAGGGCTCAACTTGTAAGTTTCAATTGAGCGATAATTCCGGTCCAAGGCTAGAAACCTTGCCGAAGTTCCGATCGCTAATTGTTCCTTATGATAGTATCTGTTTAGCTGTTTCGTCACGTTTACTTGTTGTTTTTGGTAGTTATTTTTTCTCGTATTTAGTTTTATGATGAATTTTGTTTGTATTATGATTCCGTCTCATCTTTCCTGTCGTTCAGTTTTTTACAAAACCTATGTTTTTACACTGTGTTGTCAATTGTCCTGTTGAGTATCTGATCGTAGTTGTCATCGTAAATTTTTACGATATTCTATTTTAGTTACACATTTCTATTTTTGTTGATTTCTACGATTGTGTTCACTCGTCTTTGATTATCGTGTCTTGTCGGTAATGTTTCTATTGTCTTTCACGTTGTTGCTTTCATGACATTTCATTACATAAATTACTATATTGATTATTGATATATTTCATAACTATATGATAACAAAAGATACCGTTCTAGGACAGGAACGACGTACACTTGTTAAAGTAACAAGGTTAATTAATTTACATTGATTAATTATCATTTTATAAATCAAGAGTATTGTGACTACTTATAAAGCATAATGTATTCACTAGATTATTTCATTAAGCAAGCAAAAGCTCTTCAGATGGCTCCTGATGAAGCAAAAGCATTTGCACTTGCAGAATATAAGAAAGCTCAAGAAACAGAAGCTGAACAGAGAAAGCTAGAAACTTTAAGATTACAAAATTTGAAATTTGAGGCGGAGGAGAATGAGAAAAGATTTCAGCGAGAGGCAGAACAGAAACAAAAGGAAATGGAAGAAAGAAGATTAATAGCTGAACAAGCCGCTGAATTAGAAGAGAAACGATTTCAGCGAGAGGCAAAACAGAAGCAAAGGGAGGCTGAAGAAAGACTTAAAATTGAGATGGAAGTTAAACAAAAGGAAATGGAAAATAAACAAAAGGAAATGGAAGAAAGAAGATTAATAGCTGAACAAGCCGCTGAATTAGAAGAGAAACGATTTCAGCGAGAGGCAGAACAGAAGCAAAGGGAGGCTGAAGAAAGACTTAAAATTGAGATGGAAGTAAAACAAAAGGAAATGGAAAATAAACAAAAGGAAATGGAAGAAAGAAGATTAATAGCTGAACAAAATACAAAACGACTTCAGCTTGAGATGGAAGAGAATGATAAAAAACGACAGCATGAACTAAAATTAGCAGAGTCAGAATATGAGAGACTTAGGTTAACTCAGGAAGCTAATTCTCAGAGAACTTTTGAAAGCCAAACTTCATCCAGACATGATCATTTTAAGGAAATTCACCTTAAATTACCTAAATTTAATCCCCCGTCGGATGACGTAATATTTTTCCTAGATAGATTTGAGGCCACTTGTAGGTCTTATAACGTGGATAAAACACTGTATTGCACATATTTATCCAGGTTACTTACTGGGGATGCTTTAGCAGTTTATCATACTACCAGTATTAATGAGAAGAATGATTATAATGCTCTTAGAGCCGCACTTCTGAAGAAATTTCAAATGACAGAAGATGAATACCGATTAAGATTTCGCACATTGCTACCGCAATCAAGCAGAAATTTCAGTGATTTTCTGTCACAAATACGACTAACCCTAGAAAGATGGATCGAATTACCCAAAATTGAAAAGTCGTATGAAGGTCTCTTCGATTTACTGATGCGCGATAAGGTACTATCGTCTGTAAATCCTACATTTCTCGCATTTTTACACGAACGGAAACCTTTATCTATGAAAGACTTAGAAGAACATGCAAAAAATTTCTGCACTGCTCACCCAACCATGGATCTAAGTAATGCACAGATTAAGAATGAATTGCCTGTTGCTTTTGCAGCACAACAAAACAATTTTTCACGAAATCGTTCCTTTAGTGCTGACAGGTATGTCAATAAGGGAAATAATTACAATTTTAACAATGATAACTTTTACAAAGGGAAGCAATTTCAACCATCTGCTCCATTTAATGTTTCTTGGAACCAAGCTCACAGATCGCGAGATTTTGGTAACAATAATTTTAAAAATAATCAAGGACATTATAATAAACAAAACTGGAGATCAAGATCTCAGGGTCCGCAAAACAGACAAGGTTCTTGGAATAAAAATTTTAAAGAACATCATAACTTTAATTATACAAATTATCGGACTCATCCAAATTTTAACTCAAGCAGAAACGACAATTATGGCAATTTTAATGCAAATAATCAAAATCGATCGCGTCGTAGAGATAGATCGTCGAGTAATACGGGTAGACATTCTAATGTCGCTTTAAGTGATACACAGGCTAACATTGAACAGGGTAAAGTAGCTGAAACTCACAATGCTATGTCTTGTTCTCTTGATTGTACCCAGGTGAAAGACTGTCTAGAATGCTCGACTCTTTTCCAGCCTAAGGCGATCACGACACTGCGTTGCGGACATACCTTGCCTAGTCTACCTGTAGTCTGTACGGCCACTGCTGCGTCAGTAAACCAGGGACAGGGCTCTCTTAAGTTTAACAAGGGATTTGTCAACAACATTTCATGCTCTCTCCTATTTGACTCAGGTTGTAGTACTGTGGGCGTCCGGACTTCGCTGATCAACCCAAGTTGTGCCACGGGCAGGGTTGTCAAGTGTGTGACTTTTGGTGGCACCGTTGAAACATTTCCCACTGCTATTATTGACCTTAATACACCATTTTTTTCAGGAAAGATCCAGGCATGTCTCCTTCCGAATCCAATTTGTGATGTAATACTTGGTCGCATACATGGTATTAAAGAGTGTACACCACAGCAAATAGCTGAATGGGAAGAGCGACATATTCAAACTGCAAATGCAGTAGTGACTAGAGCGCAAGCTACTAATATGTTGCATGATACACCTATTGAACCTACAGTTCATACCACTTGTGATGATGATGCTCCTATTTCACGGGAGTTGTTTGCAACATTGCAAAAGAATGATGATTCATTAAAAAAAATTTTTCAGTATGTGAACAAAAAGAATACCAGCAACAAACTTGAAAAATCTAGACATGACTTTATACTTAAAAATGGGATTTTGCTTAGAGTAATACGGGAAAAGGATTCTCCTTATGTTATCAGATCCTAGTCCCATCCTCTATGAGATCTCGTATATTACGACATGCGCATGACTCGCAATGTGCGGGCCATATGGGTTTTTCGCGTACCAAATCCAGAGTGCTTTCGGCATTCTACTGGCCAGGCGTCCATAGGGACATCACTCTCTATTGTCGGTCCTGTTTGATATGTCAGGAAGTTAAGGTACGGGGTCCATTTCATGCGGCTCCTATTCAAGCTGCGGACATCCCGATTAGACCATTTGATAAAATGGCTATAGACATTATTGGTCCGATGCTTCCATCTGCTAGAGGGCATACGCATATTCTTAAGTGCATTGATATGTGCACTCGTTGGCCTGAGGCCATCCCTCTCAAGAACACTTCATCTGCCAGTGTAGCAGAGGCATTGATGTTAATCTTCTCACGCATTGGTTTTCCACGAAAAATCTTGTCGGATCATGGGGTTCAGTTCATTTCTGAATCCATGTCTCAAGTTATGAAGACATTAGGTATAGACAGATCTCTTAGTTCTATTTATCATCCGATGTCAAATGGGTTAATTGAGCGTCTCAATAGGACACTCAAGCAGTTGTTGGGTAAGATGACCCAAGACCATCCCCAAGACTGGGATCGGGTCATACCCGCTGCTCTGTTCGCGTATCGCGAAGTACAAAATCAAGCCACGGGGTTTTCTCCATTCCAGCTAGTTTTTGGCATGCAACCACGCGGTCCGATGTTGTTAATCCACGACTTATTGGTTGACGAGAATATTGAAGAGGAAACTCAATCCTCTTATGAGTATGTGATCTCTCTGAGAAAGAGAATCATAGATGCTTGTAGACTAGCTACTGCATCATCCGAACAAGCCAAAGAAAAAGCTCGTCTATTTGCAAACAAGTATAGACGTCTTCGCCAGCTTATTCCTGGTGACGAAGCTTTTGTATTACTCCCTGCGCATAACAATCGTCTTTTAATTACCTGGAGAGGTCCTTTCAGGATCATCTCAAGAATATCCGATGTCGACTACATCGTTGATGTTAATGGTAAACATAAAACCTTCCACATTAACATGTTGAAGGAGTATTACTCACGTCCTGATTATCTACAGTCAGTGTTCCAGGCAACTGACGATCCTACACCTCCTATTCAACACTATTCTAGTTTGTCAGTCATCCAAGAAGAAGAATCTTCTTTCGATGATGTACAACTACCAATACCAGTTGTACCACTCCATTCCACTGAGAAATGGAATGATGTTACAATCTCATCTACTCTTTCGGCTGATCAACGTCAGCAAGTCTCTAATATTCTACACTCGTATGAGGATGTCCTCACTGACATCCCAGGTCATACGTCAGTCATCCAACATGACATTATTCTGACTGACGATACGCCTATTCGAGTTCGCCCATATCCTATCCCTTTACACTTTCGTGATAAGGTTGATAAGGAATTGGATGAGATGCTTCAATTAAATATAATTGAACCATCTTCATCACCATATTCTTCTTCTATGGTAATCATTAGGAAGAAGGACAACAATATACGTCTTTGCGTAGATTACAGGAAATTAAACAAAGTTACAAAATTCGATGCGGAACCGTTACCTCTTTTAGACGACTTATTGGAGAAATTATCTCATGCCACATTCTTTTCGAAATTTGACCTTTCAAAGGGCTATTGGCAAGTGCCACTCACTCCTAAAGCAAAGCCATTCACCGCTTTCTCGACGCCACGTGGTCTTTTTCAATGGAATTTTATGCCATTCGGATTAATGAATGCGCCAGCTACCTTTGTACGCATGATGCGCCGCATATTGTCTCATCGTCCCGATGTCATTACTTATATAGATGACATCTGTCTTTTCAGTGACTCTTGGGATGAACATATTCATGGATTAAAAGCTTTACTTTCTACCTTACGGGATTATAACTTAACAGCGAAACCTTCAAAGGCTTTTGTCGGTTTTCATGACATCTCATTTCTGGGTCACCGCATAGGTCATGGTTTCATGTATACAGAAGACAGTAACGTCTCTAAAATTTTAAACATCTCGGCACCTAAGACAAAAAAACAAGTTAGATCTCTTTTAGGACTAATACAGTTCTATTCAAAATTCATCCCTCATTTGTCTACTATAACTGCACCTTTTTCGTCTCTACTGAAGAAAGGCACATCTAATGTAATAAAGTGGTCGCAGGATCACCAAACGGCGTTAGACTATATAAAACGATTTTTTTCAAATGAACCTTTTTTGAGGTTGCCTAACAAAAATCTCACTTTCATTCTTCGCAGTGATGCATCTTCTTACGCTATTGCTGCAGTTTTGATGCAGGAATATAACGGCACCTTATTTCCGGTGATGTACGTGTCCAGAAAACTTACGGAGAGCGAACTCAAATACTCCGTTCTGGATAAAGAGCTCCTCGCATTAGTATGGGCAATCACAAAACTGGAACGTTACCTCCTCGGCTCACACTTTGTGGTGGAATCTGACCAAAAAGCTCTTACCGCACTGAACACGAAGAACGTTAAATCATCGAAGTCAGCGCGTTACGCTATAGCGCTTCAACCATTCAATTTTGAAATACGAGCTATTCCTGGAGTGAAGAATGTGTTCGCAGACTGTTTGTCGAGATGCCCAAGCGAACTTGTCGAAACTAAACCACTTCCAGATGTTGAAACATCCTCACCGATAACATGAATAACTTTGTACATTATCATTGATTGTACATCTATAAAGACTGTTTATATAACTGAAGTATTCGTATAAGTATAACTTTTAGGATATACTTACTTATAGATTATAACATTACTTCTTGTGTAGTAACATTTTATTAGTACGGGAACATTGATACTATAGTAACGTTTTATTAGAACGGGAACAGTGGTATTAGAGTAACATTTTATTAGTACGGGAACATTGGTACTACAGTAACTTTTTATTAGTATGGAAACATTGTTAAGAGCGACAAATATACATTTGTTATTCCTATGGAACATATTACACTACATATCGTGTTCGAGAATATATTTTTATCTGTATGGAACATTGAGAACATCGTCTCGTCGATTACTAACTAGTTGTAACTGAACATTGACATATTGATAGTGATATTGGAATTACTTAGAATATATTAGTAACTGGTTATTTGTTAGTAATTAAGAAATATATAAATTAGAATAATTCAATTTAATCTATTTAATTGATTATGGATCACACACATACTAACTTTCTTAGTTGTCACGTAATACCTGCATTCACGGGTCTTAGTTATGATATCTCACTGTTAGATCACTAGTCAACCGTACTAGTGTTAGAAAACATTAAGGGTGTTGATTCTTAAAGTGTTTAATTTTGCATTGCTTCATTTTTGCACATTGTATTTTCAATTTTTCTGTTTTATTGATTCTCTTGTCATTGATCATCATCAGTGTTGCTGTTCATTTTCATTTTTGAAATCATATGTTTCAAATTTTTTTTTTTGAAAACTTAGTTGAATTTTATTATCATCTTTTTTTATGGTTTTTTCATTTTTCATTTTCAACTTGTTTTTACTTCGAATATTACCACATCGTTCCAAAGTAGGTCGAGTGTGGATGTGTGCTTTAATGCATACTATCATTTAGTTATATTGATTTCGTTTAATATTCTTTTCTTAATATGGTATAACTTTATGCATTTCATATATCTTGTGGTAGTTTTGACTCACCTCTCTAAGGGGAGGTAATAAGGGAGCTGTTACGTACATTTATTACCTAAAGGGGGTAGTCTTCGGTCCTGCCAAATGTACGCACCAGTCTTAAAATAGTTATATTATTTGTGCGTTCGATTGATTCACGCACTGACGTGCACAATGCAGTGTGAGTTGCTTTGGACGCACGGGTAACCTAGTTAGGGAATTCTGACGTCATGTTTTGAACGGGGCAGTTCGGACCATGTTTATGTCCGATATATATTTCTTGGATTTTTCTGGCAAGTTTGAAGAAGCCATTATTTTGTAATGATATCTACTGGTATTCATGATGAAGCCAATAGTGGAAGTATCAAGTAAGTGTCGCCCCATGTCACATCGAATGTTTATTGAGTTAAATTAAAGTATCAGGCCGCTCCTAGTTTTGGTCTAGCTGGAATTCATCGTAGTATGTCATTCCTAGAATGGACAGACGGAGTCGTTAGCCCTTTTAAATTACCGTAGAGGGAGGATACCTACGAGTAAACGAAGTTAATTGATTTGTATGCTTCAAATGTTTTTATATGCCGTATTTTCGTCAATGCCAAAGTCGTGGCATGGATATAGAGAGGTTAGTCAACACAGAACTCTAACCTGGTCGTATTGTCGTGGATGACTTTGTTTGGATTTTATATATATATGCTACCTAAGTATCGTATGGAAAAAGTCTGGAATTGTTACAAGTATGATAAGAAGTATTGCTCCTTGAGAATGAATCCGTTGGCCATAAGATACGTCCTTGAAAGAAGGTCAACGGACTTGACTGCAATACATATGATATGGTAGAGGAAGTGACCCTTAGTCACTTGAATAAGAGGACTTAATTGTTAGAGAATCTTCATGAACTTGAAAAGTAATTATCAACATTTTTGACGTATGACCCTTTTGCACCTGTAACTATGATCGTCTTGTTCCACTCCGTATGTGTCACGTTAAATAAAATATATGTACAGTCATCACAGACTTGTGTGCTGCCAGTAAGTGACCAGTTAAACACTACTTGTTGGAGTTCGTTTTGAAGAACATTTTCTGACATTTTTGTTCCTTTGCAACCATTCGCGTAATGAAGTTCTTTACCATTAGAATGAACACCCAACAGATGTATATATTTGTTGACGGTGAGGTATATTTAAACACAAGAGAGTATTATAGGATGTATATATTTGTTTATGGTGAGGTATATTTAAACACAAGAGAGTATTATAGGATGTATATATTTGATGATGGTGAGGTATATTTAAACACAAGAGAGTATTATAGGATCTATATATTTGTTGATGGTGAGGTATATTTAAAAACACGACTTCTACTGCGACTCTAAAAATGTCCGCTTGGGGTTTCAGTTTCTGTCATGTGTTCACCAGACTATTTTCAATGACATTCAGAAGACATACCAGATCCAGCTAAGATAGGTGGGGTGACCACTTCCCTTTCTCTCTGCCTCTTCCTTCCCGAACTTACTAGCTAAATCGGGTACCCATTTATAGCTAGGTAGACTGGAGCGTGACGCACCGTGTTTTGAACTCCTTACCTTCGTCTAGCGTTCCAAATTTGCTCAAATAATAGGACTTCATTATCTACCACGCTTCTCGTAAAAGGCTAACATGGAGGGTTGTGCAAATAGCAAGTTACTCCATGCTGTAAAATAGCGGCAGACAACCCACGAGTTATTGGGATCTCCCTCAGAAACGATAAGGTCTCTAAAGATCTGTTTGATTAAATTATATCTATTTTGAGGTTTGGCAATACATTTAGTGGAATTAGTAATAAGTGTAACCTATATGTAGCTTTTACCTCTGCCGGACTATCTGCGTCCTGCACTTTTATCGACTGAGAGATGACATATTTAAACGGATATTTGACCGACTTTTAATTTCTGTTCAAAGAACAAGTCATGTAACTGTCTTAAGCAGTTCACTACTAAAGTAAATTTTTAGTAAGCTAGGTCACGGGACGAGAAAAAAAAGTAGATCAATCCTGGGGGTACCGGCTAACCTGAAATTTCCCAAGATTAAAAATTCTTTATTTTCCCCTTTTCATCACCAAGAGCTCTACAAGGTCACTCCCTGTGGTCTACCGGTAGATCGGGATTGACTAGCTGCCTTTCTTTGCTGTAAACAAATAAATAGCTGCAGGAAACTTAGGCATCATCAAGACAATCACGTGGGACTAATAGGTGAACTAAAAGGTGAACTAAAAGGTGAACTAAACGGTGAACTAAACGGTGAACTAAAAGGTGAACGATAGACGCGGGAGATGGAACAATTTAAGGACACGACGAAAAGTATAACAAGGATCCGACGAGCAGCAGTATAAGACATGACCTTCATCACTCCTTGGAGGACAAACTAAATAACAAGGAGAGAAACCTGAAGCAGACCCCGATCTATATGACAGAAATAGAAATGGTTATATGTGAAGGATGAGAGAAGTCTGAGACAGATCACCAACGTCATGAGAGAAATATATGTGGTTATATGAGAGTGCTGGGAGAAGGGTGACACGGAGTGTCAACATTATGAGAAAAATAGATGTGGTTATATGAGAGTGCTGGGAGAAGGGTGACACGAAGTGTCAACTTTATGAGAAAAATAGATGTGGTTATATGAGAGAAGCCTGAGACAGACCGCCAAATCTATGAGAGAAATAGATGTAGTTATTTGACAGCGAACTATGGTAATGCGCCCTTGAGATGAAATTCCTCCGCTGCATTTTTTCCTTGTGTTTCATTCGGCGTTTTTTTTTCCTCTTTTGTTGCAAGAGCTTCTTTTCACCCAATCTGAGATAGCGCCAAGGGAACATCACCACTTGGTGCGATCGGCAGCCTCATCCTCCTAGGTTGATGGATGTATGTCCAATGCACCCTCATGTCTCTCTTACACACATCTTTGAACCTCAGCTGTGGTCGCCCATTTGTTCTGTTGCCATCGGCCAGTAGTCTATAGAAAATAGAGCGAACTAATAATAATAATAACAATAAGAATGGAGAAATAGAGCACATAAATACATGGACTTGGTCTTGTACCGCTGCTTCCAGTTTTATTGCTGTTTAGTTAAAACCTTTACTTCTACTACAACAATAACCTTATCAGCAACAGCAAAATCAACAGTTACTTTTACTATACAAGAACTAACATCACCACCATCACAACTAGTCCACCACTTCTTCCACCACTACATCATCATTATCATTAACCTCCAGTCCTTGGTGGTACAATGACCACAAAAATATCGATCAGAGCCACCCTGTCCTGTGCTATCCATTAAAAGCTTTACCAAGTCTTTCTTATGTCTCCGAAGTCTGTCTGTAGTTGCCTTCACCGTCTGTTTTTCTGTGTCCCACTATTTCTTGTACCCTCATATCTTGTTGTAATTCTGTGTCCCACTATTTCTTGTACCTTCATATCTTGTTGTAATTCTGTGTCCCACTATTTCTTGTACCCTCATATCTTGTTGTAATTCTGTATCCCACTATTTCTTGTACCCTCATATCTTGTTGTAATTCTGTGTCCCACTATTTCTTGTACCTTCATATCTTGTTGTAATTCTGTGTCCCACTATTTCTTGTACCCTCATATCTTGTTGTAATTCTGTGTCCCACTATTTCTTGTACCTTCATATCTTGTTGTAATTCTGTGTCCCACTATTTCTTGTACCCTCATATCTTGTTGTAATTCTGTGTCCCACTATTTCTTGTACGCTCATATCTTGTTGTAATTCTGTGTCCCACTATTTCTTGTACCCTCATATCTTGTTGTAATTCTGTGTCCCACTATTTCTTGTACGCTCATATCTTGTTGTAATTCTGTGTCCCACTATTTCTTGTACCCTCATATCTTGTTGTAATTCAGTGTCCCACTATTTCGTGTACCCTCATATCTTGTTGTAATTCTGTGTCCCACTATTTCTTGTACCCTCATATCTTGTTGTAATTCTGTGTCCCACTATTTCTTGTACCCTCATATCTTGTTGTAATTCTGTGTCCCACTACTTCTTGTACACTCATATCTTGTTGTAATTCTGTGTCCCACTATTTCTTGTACGCTCATATCTTGTTGTAATTCTGTGTCTGACTATTTCTTGTACCCTCATATCTTGTTGTAATTCTGTGTCCCACTATTTCTTGTACCCTCATATCTTGTTGTAATTCTGTGTCCCACTATTTCTTGTACCCTCATATCTTGTTGTAATTCTGTGTCCCACTACTTCTGTTGTAATTCTGTGTCCCACTATTTCTTGTACCCTCATATCTTGTTGTAATTCTGTGTCCCACTATTTCTTGTACCCTCATATCTTGTTGTAATTCTGTGTCCCACTATTTCTTGTACCCTCATATCTTCTTGTAATTCTGTGTCCCACTATTTCTTGTACCCTCATATGTTGTTGTAATTCTGTGTCCCACTACTTCTTGTACCCTCATATGTTGTTGTAATTCTGTGTCCCACTACTTCTTGTACCCTCATATCTTGTTATAATTCTGTGTCCCACTATTTCTTGTACCCTCATATCTTGTTGTAATTCTGTGTCCCACTATTTCTTGTACCCTCATATCTTGTTGTAATTCTGTGTCCCACTATTTCTTGTACCCTCATATCTTGTTGTAATTCTGTGTCCCACTATTTCTTGTACCCTCATATCTTGTTGTAATTCTGTGTCCCACTATTTCTTGTACCCTCATATCTTGTTGTAATTCTGTGTCCCACTACTTCTTGTACCCGCATATCTTGTTGTAATTCTGTGTCCCACTACTTCTTGTACCCTCATATCTTGTTGTAATTCTGTGTCCCACTATTTCTTGTACCCTCATATCTTGTTGTAATTCTGTGTCCCACTATTTCTTGTACCCTCATATCTTCTTGTAATTCTGTGTCCCACTATTTCTTGTACCCTCATATCTTCTTGTAATTCTTCCATCAGTTTCAACACGTATGATCTTTTCGTGCCATGTTAATCATTTTATTCTGCTAAAGCATCCATCGATGAAAGTATGCATCTTTTTGGTTGTTTTTTTTTTTAATTTTTTGCCATGTTTCAGAGCCATAAAGTCTGAGAGCCATGAGATTTGAGTGAAAGAATCATATTTTTGTGTTAGACTCGATTTCTTTTCCATTCGATATTTTTTCTGAAAGTAACAAAAGCCCCTCTTTCCCTGAGTATTCTTAATTTGTCCCCACAATGTGTCCCCACAATTAGTCACCACAATTTGTCACTACAATTTGTCACCACAACGTGTCACCACAATTTGTCACCACAATGTGTCCCCACAATTTGTCACCACAATGTGTCCCCACAATTTGTCACCACAATGTGTCACCACAATTTGTCACCACAATGTGTCCCCACAATTTGTCACCACAATGTGTCCCCACAATTTGTCACCACAACGTGTCCCCACAATTTGTCACCACAGTGTGTCACCACAATTTGTCACCACAATGTGTCACCACAATTTGTCACCATAACGTGTCCCTACAATTTGTCACCACAATGTGTCCCCACAATTTGTCACCACAATGGGTCCCCAAAATTTGTCACCACAATGTGTCCCCACAATTTGTCACCACAATGTGTCCCCACAATTTGTCACCACAATGTGTCCCCACAATTTGTAACCACAATGTGTCCCCACAATTTGTCACCACAACGTGTCACCACAATTTGTCACCAACGTGTCACCACAATTTGTCACCACAATGTGTCCCCACAATTTGTCACCACAACGTGTCCCCACAATTTGTCACCACAATGTGTCACCACAATTTGTCACCACAATGTGTCCCCACAATTTGTCACCACAACGTGTCCCCACAATTTGTCACCACAATTTGTCACCACAATGTGTCCCCACAATTTGTCACCACAATGTGTCCCCACAATTTGTCACCACAATGTGTCACCACAATTTGTAACCACAACGTGTCCCCACAATTTGACACCACAACGTGTCACCACAATTTGTCACCACAACGTGTCCCCACAATTTGTCACCACAACGTGTCACCACAATTTGTCACCACAACGTGTCACCACAATTTGTCCCCACAATGTGTCCCCAAGTCCCGCTAAGTTCCCAGGGGTCTCTGGAGAAACAAATAAAAAATATGACTACTGCACCCTCAAGCATGTCGCAGTAGGCGACTACTGTCAGGTTGTTCATGAGGCTGGCAACCCGATCTAGTAAAACAAATTTCACCGCTGCAAGAGAATGTGACTGTTTATTGCCGGCTTCCTGTAATGGGACTAGATCCGTAGGGAGCGCAATAGAAAATGATGATGATGAAGATGATGTGTCCCACCGGTTGATGTACTACCGCTAATAAAGACTTACAATCTTGGCGCCACTTTTCACTGTTTCAGCGCTCACTATTTTCTCACTACGACCCAGTTCATGCATGCTTTCTCTTACTAAATGATTCCATCGATTTTGCAGTCCAGCCTGGCATGTGTTTTTTTTTTTATATACAGTAAACTTTAGTGATGCGTGCAAACTTTGTTTTTTTGTCGCTGAAAAAGGGCGAGTGCTATTCGTTTACCGATTTTGTGTGTGCTTAGTTGAATGGGTCCCGGATATCCTTATAATTTAGGTTGTATCTCTAGATGAGTGGATATCTGTGTACTGATACAGTGTGCAAGAAAAGTGGATATGAATCCACACATGTTGTGTGCATGGATTTAAGGGTATGTTGTACTGTTGAGTTGTGGACTTATGCGCTCATTTACGTGCCACAAGTAAGTGGATATCGCTACAGTTAGTTTGTACGGGGTGAGTGGATATCGCTACAGTTAGTTTGTACGGGGGTGAGTGAATAACTTGTTACCTCTTACCCCCGACAGCCTTTGATGCGACTAATAAAGAATAGGAATACGCCAGGTCTCAATCAAGTCGTAAGAAACCGTGGAATATTTTAGGTTGTGAATGTAGCCTACCTGGCAACCTTGTTATATGAAAGATGTTGCTATAGAAACCACCATCGTAAGAGTCATGTGACTGTTTTGATGCAGACTTCAGAATGACCCGCTGCAATGATAGCACCATACTTCATGTGGACAGAAACAGGATAGGAAGACGTGGACAGCTGCGTGCAGCAACTACTGACTAGAAAAAGTAGATATCCCTGGACATAGTATGTGAGTCTTCAGGTTGGTCCAAAAGTCTCGATACATAGGGAATAATTCTTCTATTTTTTCCTTTTGTATGTGTTTTTAAAAGTAATGGCAACCATGTAGAGCATATTTTGTCAATAAAGTGACTGTTAAATAAATGATCAGTTTTCTATAAATATTAAGAATTTTGGACCACCTAAGGTGACTGTTAAAGATATGATCAGTTTTCCATATGTATGGAGACTTTTGGACCACCTAAGGTGACTGTTAAAGAAATGATCAGTTTTCCATATGTAGGGAGACTTTTGGACCACCTAAGGTGACAGATTGTTAAAGAAATGATAAGTTTTCCATACGTAGGGAGACTTTTGGACCACCTAAGGTGACTGTTAAAGAAATTATCAGTTTTCTATATGTATGGAGACTTTTGGACCACCTAAGGTGACAGATTGTTAAAGAAATGATGAGTTTTCCATAAGTATTGACAATTTTGGACCACCTAAGGTGACTGTTAAAGAAATTACCAGTTTTCTATATGTATGGAGACTTTTGGACCACCTAATGTGATAGTTTGTTAAATAAGTGATCAGTTTTCCCTATGAATGGAAACTTTTAGAATACCCTGTAGATGGTAGATATCAGTAGAGATGAAATGCGTCTGTGTACGGACTTTTAAGCGAATATTTAAAAAAAAAAAAACACACACACACAATTAGTAAAAGAAAATAATAACTTGAAACTTTTGTTCGGCAACAAATCATGAGAACATTAAATAAACAAAAACCATCAGTAAATAAATGATGGGATATCAAAAAGAACAACCAAAAAATATAACTTTATGAAGGAAATTAAATGTAATACACACTGACATACATTTTCTCTGCACGCACGCCCCTACACAATTTTTTTTTTTCATTTGTGAAAATATTAATTTTTTTGCTATTGTAAAGTAAAACTATACGAAACAGTGCTGAAGACGAAAGAAATGCGGTACTAGAATTTCAAATGAACCGGTGTACAATATGAGAACCAATAATTACCAGTCAGATAAGAGCAGCTATTTGGATATATAATATACAATATGAGAACAAATAATTAGCAGTCAGATAAGAGCAGCTATTTGGACTCGTATAATATACAATATGAGAACAAATAATTAGCAGTCAGATAAGAGCAGCTATTTGGACTCGTATAATATACAATAAGAGAAGAAATAATTAGCAGTCAGATAACACTAGTCAACAAATTTTCAAAAGTTATTTGTACCAGAAATTAAATATACCATTTCTTATTGATTTTGACATGCTGATTTCAAATATCATAATGAAATTCACCAATTGGCTCTGGTTTTTAAAAAAATGAGGAATTTACATTACAGTAATACAAATAATGTATGCTTGTTTAATTCTCGAGGGTGAACAGCTAGTCTTTCTACTTTAGCATTATAAAAATTGTGGTTACATACTCAATTAATTGATATTTCAACATAAAATGATAGAAAAAAATAAAAACATTATTTAAAGTACACATATCATGCTTTAAAAAGGCACATTTGAACACATTCCGTCATTATTCAGTCGCTGTTCGAGCTCTCTTTGCTTGCTTCTTGTAGTCAATCGATGAGGTGTCTCTTGTCACAGTCCAACAGTAATCAGCAAGCATTGAAGGGCTCCAATTGCCTTGATACCTTGTCTCCATAGCAGCAATGTCCTGGTGAAATCGTTCACCATGCTCATCACTGATCGCTCCACAGTTTGACGTAAAGAAATCAAGATGAGAATCCAGAAAATGAATTTTCAAAGACATGTTGCAGCCAAGACTCTTATACTTCAGAAGGACATTTTCTACAATTTCATTGTAATTATCAGATCTGTTGTTTCCAAGAAAATTGTCCACCACTGACCTAAATGCTAGCCATGCTGCTTTTTCCTTGCCATGCAACAAGCAAAGAAACTCGTCATCATGAAGAAGTTTTCTCTTATTTTAGCTTCACTCAGTCTTGGAAATTTTCTGATGAGGTATTTGAAAGCCTCATCTGTCCATTGCCTTGACAAAGTTTTTCATGAGACCCAGCTTAATGTGCAAGGGTGGCTACAAAATCTTGCTGGTGTCGACAAGTGCTGGGTTCTCAACGTTCTTACTGCCAGGCTGCAATGACTGCCTGATTGGCCAATGTCTTCTGATGTAATGGTCACTTCGTGCACGTCTATCCCACTCACAGAGAAAGCAACAGTACTTGGTGTATCCACCCTGTAGTCCAAACAAAAGAGCGACCACTTTTAAGTCACCGCAAAGTGACCAATGATGGTGATCGTAGTTTATACACTTCAAAAGCTGCTTAATGTTTTCATAAGTTTCTTTCATATGAACTGCGTGACCAACTGGAATTGACAGTAACACATTACCATTATTCAACAAAACAGCTTTAAGACTCATCTTGGATGAATCAATGAAAAGCCTCCACTCTTCCGGTATGTTATTGATTTTGAGGGCTGCCATTAAACCAGAAATGTTGTGGCACGCAGAAAGGTCACCCTCTTTGAAAAAGAATGTAATAAGCGGCTTCTGCCAGTTCCTATACACAGAAATTGTAACATTTTCTGCCAGGAGATTCCACTGTTGCAATCTGGAACCCAAAAGCTCCGCCTTGTTCTTCGGTAAATTCAGATCTCTTACAAGATCATTCAGTTCACCTTTGGTTATTAAGTGTGGTTTAGTGGATGTAGTTTGCTCAAAATCTGGGTCGCTTGAGGTTGATGGTTCAGGACCACCAATGTCCTTTTCTTCATCAGTAGAAGCAGCTGAAAATGATTCTGGCACTTTGGGAACTGGTAGGTCATCGCCATGTGGTACCGGACGTATTGCAGAGGGGATGTTTGGATATTCCAGAGTCCATTTTTTCTTCTTTGATATGCCTTTCCCAATTGGAGGGACCATGCAAAAGTAACAGTTGTTGAGATGATCAGTGGGCTCTCTCCAAATCATTGGGACTGCAAAAGGCATAGCTTGCCTTTTGCCAGTCAACCACAGTTTAAGATGTGCTGCACATGTATTGCAGCATATGTGTGGCGCCCAGCTCTTATCTTGATCTCCTATTCTGCAGCCAAAATACAAACTGTACGCCTTCTTAATCACTTTAGTTATATTTCGTTTTTGTGATAGAAATGTCACCTCACCACATATATAACAGAAATTATTAGCACTGTTCACAAATGTCCTAGGCATTTCTAACTACGATACTTTTGATAAGGACAAATGCACTAACTAATGGCAAAATTTTATCAGAGATAAGATATTTATACACAAAGGTGATGTAATCATAGGTAGGATTGCATCATCAACTTCTAGTTACATTTTTATTGGTCATTAGAAAAAATTCTGCAATCGCCCACAACAGTTGCGTCATATATATAAATTGACCGTAATTAAATAAACTAGTAGCATATATCTCGAAAACTAGAGCCAATCAACATTTTTAAATGTCATTTTCGTTTTCAGCACACCAAAATTAGTTAAGATCAGCTATTTTCATTTCTGGTACATTTTGGTTGTTGACTAGTGTAAGAGCAGCTATTTGGACTCGTATAATATACAATAATTGACATGTGTCAACGGTAGGCAAGCCAGATGCTGCGGGGATCTACTTTACAAACACTGACCTCTGTAAAGAACTACCTACAGGAAGTCATATTGTAAGGTTTCAGAGTATCTGGAATTGTGAACGAACGAACGAACGAACTTTATTTTCGAAGGGTTGAGAATTGGGCACGCAGGCCCGTCTAACATTATGCCCTTTCACTCATTAATCTTCCATACTATATCCTTTTATTCCCACGTATTACTTTAAGCATTAATTTAAAGGGATAAAAAGGTAAAGGAACCCGTTACACGCCCATTGAGGCATATTGGGAATATGGTGTTAGGCCCATATTATCTTGACCGTCGGCACACGAGGGGTGATGTGGTCGGCATCACGCCGGCCGCCTTAACCTTCCCAGAGTAGCTCTGGTACCCATTCGGGGCTGGGTCGACCCAGGAGCCGTTTGTGGCCTAAAAATTTTTCCGCCTCATCTGGGGATCGAACCATAGACCACTGCGCTAGGAAGCCAGTGCACTAACCACTATGCTACCGCGGCTCCTTAATTTAAAGGGATGCAACATTATAAAGTTAACATAACAGCATTCATTTACAGTATACAATCATAATTTAAAAAAAAAAAAATTAAAAAAAAATCAGTCGTGCAATGATTAGAACTCTCATTCACTGAGGCAGTATCTCTTAATTTCTTCATTGTTCTCACTTATCGTCCTATTATTTGGCATATTTATGGCCCTTACATTATTTTTGCTGTGACCACTCCCCAGACGTATTTACGTTCCGCTAGGTGAACTGTGGTATTATCGAAACTGTAGTGGATTTGGTGTTTTTCTATAAATATTATTAATTTTAATTCTATCTGGTGTGAGGTCAGCTATGCAAGCCCCTAAGGTTTATTAAATTCATATAAGTTTACAGGGAACCTGTCTGCTTCCACCAATGACCTCACCCGATTATATATCTTCCCCTACTGAAGTGTAATGGTGTGTGTATGTTGTCTAGCAAGTGTCTAGGGTATATGCAATGTGATGGATTGTATAAACAGGACAACAACTACACCTATTACTAATAAACAATGATTAAACAAGTCACTGGTTAAGTTTTCAATTTAACATATTTTTTGTACAATTTATTTTCCTGTATCCTTGTTATTCTTTTAGACACAGGAATAATCAACTCAAAATGATAATATAAATATTTACAGCAATTAATTCACAAATATAATTGAGTCTGTGTGTTCCCACAATAATTTATATGAGTCCATCTAGAAAAGTGTCAAGTATTCCTTGCTCCTAGAAAAGGGTACAGGTTATTCGAACGTTTGGATTCATCACTGTCTGACACAATATATTTTGGGAAATTGAGAGTTGGATTGTTTGCGATATCAAATACCCCAGACACGATTGCTTATCTGGGATTTCTGGTAACAGGCTGACTGAAGTATACTATGTCAGCTTCCACTGCCAAGTCACGCTTCTGCTTCTTGTAATATATGTATGTGCAGGCACTCAGTAGATATGGCCTCACTGCAGAACTTATGGTCAGGTATTTGATTACCTGGGCTCACTTTCAAACGTAGAAGAAACCCGCATCAAAGAAATTTACACACTAAACAGTTGAATATTGCGATATATGGCAACAATCCAGATCGCTGCTAGTGCAGAATAGCAAACAAGAATGTACTCCTTTCTTGTCTTAAAACAACTGTAGTGAATGAATTCTTTTTAACAAGTGGCCCCGAATACCAACTACTAATTGCTTTTATTCAATCGTTAGTATATTACACCACAGCCAATCAGGGACCGTTTGGCTTCTAGCGTTCTTTTTTCAAAACTGACCTCAAATATTTAAAATTAGGACTCCTTCCCCTCTACCCCCACTACGGGCAAACTGAGAAAGATTTTCAAGTCCGTTCGTCTATCTGTCTTCTGTCCAACTTCTTTATTTCTTAATAGTTTTAAATTCTGATACATACTTATTGATCCTGTTGTTATCTATCGCACAGTCATTACATTATTTTAGTCTTGTATTTATTTCTAATGCCTAGTATCGTTTTATTTCTACAATGCTTGAAAAAATATTTCCTATCTCTCCTATTCAATTTAGTAAACACGAACTAGCGACACTCCGTCCGATACTCCGTCTCATCCCCCCATTCAGTACTGCATATTCAAAAAATCTCACGTTAACCTTAATTTTTTTCTTTTATTTTTAACTATCGCTCTCATGCAGAACGCAGCAGATCCTGATAGTACGTTACCAAATTTTTAACAACACGTTGGTAGAATCACTACTTTAGCACTACTTCTAGCTAAAAATGCGACTTGTGTGTGTGTTTATATCGGCTGACGAGTCTAACAGCGTGAATATGTGCCACTAACGCGTGTCGAGAAAAAGGGTGGTCTGCAACGTGTGACGTCGCGTTTCTGCCATGCTACGACATTTATCTCTCAATTTTATGCCTTCGTGTATTCGTCCTCTCCAGGCGGGAAAATACACTTCGCCTGTACTTTATAGCTACCAGGCGGGAAATGCGTCGCCTGACTCCTTCGTAGCTCCAAGGTGGAAAATCCTCACCTTATAATGTTCTCCGTGAACATGAAATTCTGGCTCCAACAGGAGCGTCTCCAGGCGAGAAACACATCGCCATTAATAAATAACTAGATAGAATCTATCACAGCATAAATATCATAGTCACAAAAACGGATCCTCTCAGTCACAAAATACGAGCTTACAGCCCGGCTTCTAAATCACAGAATACCGCGCTCAACTCTGCGGTCAAACACAGAATAATCCAGTCACACCAGACTTGTGTTCACTACATGCTTTCTCTCAACGCATGAACAAGTCACACCATGTTGACATAAAGTCAGACATTAACTCATGTAGCTGAGTTACACTTAAACAAGTGTTTACAACAGTTCAGTTACCCTTAACACCAACCACTATCATCATTCATACTCATGAAAATGTTCTGTGACATTTACCTTGCTAAGTGGTTATATATGAGGCTGGCAACCTCAACATATGAAAATAGTATATTCATAAATCACTACAACAAGAGCTGGTGTTTGTTTTATGCTAATTCGCTCAGAAACGCGAAAGCAGCAGCGACCCCAGACTCTGAATGGAGCAGTAGTGAGTGATGATTACATCACATGTGCATCAAGTGTATAGTATCCTTTTGTGAGATATACAAGGTATGTACTTTGTTAATTGTAATTCAGGCACGCTGTATAAGCACATATTTTCCCAGATTAATACCCAGAACAATATTGGTGACTTCTAATCATCTTCCCTGAGTTACGCTGTGTATACTCAAGAATTTAATTATTCAGAGAGGCTAACATTGGTGGGTGGACAGCGAGACAATGCGCCTGTTAATTTAGCAGAGGCATTTGTTTTTATTTTGTCTAAAAGATCGTGGTTCTAAGCTATCAGACCGTTTGAGGAACGAAGCTATCAGACTGTGAAGTGTCATCATCACAAAAGAATTGACGAAACCGCGGCTGCAGAACTCGCTCATACAAGCTACCTGCTAACTAACAGGCACCAGCAAAAGGACAACTCTTTTATATAAATCCCCACCTTAGTCTCAATGAAGACACCTTTAATTTTCATTCACCCTCATTTCATTGATATTTCAAACTGTTAAAACTAATTCATTATTAAATTTGTTACATGTTGTTTTAAAACATAACAATCATAGTTGATTTGGTTATATAAGTATGAAATCAAACGTATGAGCAAGACTCTTTATATATATATATATATATATATATATATATATATATATATATATATATATATATATATATATATATATATATATATATATATATATATAAAAACACACACACACTTAGACATATATTTACATATATAGAGCTAATTCTTAGAAAATAATTTCGCTGGATTTACACCAGCTGTGGGCTTGTACGGGCTATAACCATTGCTTAATTTTCATAAAAAGGCGGACCGATAATAAGTTAACGAATGCTCAGCCAATGCTGCATTGTTCTTGACTTCGGAAATATCGTATGAAGACTCCGTTGGGATAGAAGCGTTTTACCCTTCTATCTACAACTCGGCCAAGAGTAATCCTATGCGAAGGTAGACACCTTTAACGACCCATTTTAGATACGCTTGCGTCTTGGCCACTGGTGGACCACTACTGCAAAGCAGGGGAGGCAATCCGTGACAATATTAGATACTCTTGAGTGTTGGCCAATGGTGGACCACTACTGCAGAGCTAAGGGGAGGCAATCCGTGACATTCCCAAAAAACAACTCTTTTCTCCCCATAAAACATCCAATTTCCTTCTTCCATAAAACAATCAACTCTTTTCTTCCCATAAAACATCCAATTTCCTTCTTCCATAAAACAATCAACTCTTTTCTCCCCATAAAACATCCAATTTCCTTCTTCCATAAAACAATCACCTCTTTTCTTCCCATAAAACATCCAATTTCCTTCTTCCATAAAACAATCAACTCTTTTCTCTCCATAAAACATCCAATCTCCTTCTTCCATAAAACAATCAACTCTTTTCTCCCCATAAAACACCCAATTTTCTTCCATAAAACAATCAACTCTTTTCTCCCCATAAAACATCCAATTTTCTTCTTCCATAAAACAATCAACTCTTTTCTCTCCATAAAACATCCAATCTCCTTCTTCCGTAAAACAATCAACTCTTTTCTCCCCATAAAACACCCAATTTTCTTCCATAAAACAATCAACTCTTTTCTCCCCATAAAACATCCAATTTCCTTCTTCCATAAAACAATCAACTCTTTTCTCCCCATAAAACACCCAATTCCCTTCTTCCCGAAAAACAATCAACTCTTTTCTCCTCATCAAACATCCAATTCCCTTCTTCCAGAAAACAATCAACTCTTGTCTCCCCATAAAACATCAAATCCACGTATGACCAAACAACCAACTATTCTACCTATAGAACACACACAGCCCTCTGTTTATAGAAGGCCCTGTACCAATCCGTCTATAGACAAGCATTTGCTTTCCTTCCAAAGCAGACGTCACATTGGAAAGTCCCCAAGTCAAACGAGCGAATGCTTCATTCATTTCCTACTTCGCTACCTACGAAACATGGACCTCTTCAGGCACCCCAGAGATCTATCGCAGGGGCGAGCACATCTAGGTCCATAATATTTACAATGACATCATCGCTCCATCAAAATGTCATCTGTAGGTTGCAGAAGTGTAATCTCTGAAAATATTGTTGAGGAACCGATAGATAGATACTGTAGCTGAAGGTTTTATATGTGTGAGATGATAGTGCTAGTGTAGAAATAGTATTCTCTCCTGAATGTGTGAGGTCCCAGTGACAGAGAAGTACACTGGTATCACTCGATAGTCACGGCTGTGAAAGTATCTGGACTGAAAATATTCAAAGAACATTCAGACCTTACTGCGCCACCTTCGCTATGTGACCACCTGTGATATTAATAAAAATTCAACCAAACTCAGTATCAACTATATTGAATGAATAAAGCTGGTGAATACAATTTATATCCTCTTCATTTACATCTATCTAATTGTGGTGATTGTGTGTGACTGTTGATACAAAATTTATATTTATACAAAAACCAAATTGGCGAAATCAATTACAGTTTTTACAAGTTAAACTAAAATGTCATTTCTTTAGACTCTTCCAATTGGTTGGGTAATAGACTTCTTCACTCTCTTATTCACTTAATAACTTTCTCTAGTTTATCATGAAAATTGTCATCATAAAACTCTGCTGGACAGTTATCACTTCTTGGGTGCACGATTTTCACAAATATCACTCATCGGTTATGATAATCAGTGTTCTTGTGAGATGTACAGCTTCAGTAGGTCGTGCTTCTACCAATCCAGACACTGCTGGAGCGATTAGCATTGATCATCGAGCAATTCTTGATCATTGACCTCTGACTTTTGGTTGACAAATATGAACCTGCAGATAATTGTAGGATATGTGGCTATTTTGGATAATAATTCCCACATTCCTATTGTAGGTGAGATGAATTTGTTTTCAGATGTATGCGTGGAAAGGCATGATTATGGATCAGTGACAAGACAGGTGTCTACTGTGGAACATTTTATAAAACCAAATAATACAAAATACTATGTACACACATATATGGTATGAGGTTATAGTATCCCCCTGCCTGACACGTTAGCTCTGTAAAGTGCAGTAACTTGTAGACAGATTGAATAAGCCCTGATAATGATTGTTGGTAGTCCTGAAAAAAATTGCTATTAGTCCTGAAAAAAAATTGTTATTAGTCCTGAAAAGGACTGTGCTAGCCCTGATACGGACTCAGTCATGGTGGTTATATTTCGGGTTCCAATCTTCAACAATCATACCAAGTAACCCATTAATATGCATGATACTTTCATAACATAAAGATTAAACAAATCCTGAAATAAAGTTGTAATTACTGTATTATTTTACATAGTAACTTTATATACCCTCGCAGGATCTAATTAAGATCAGTAAAGACTGGCTTTTGTGGAGTAACAGAACTGCCTGGCTGCAAACAACAAGATATTGGCCTTTACACGTCTCTCTCTCTCTCCAGCCGTTGTCCTCCTGTCTTCTTAGCTGTACAAGTGAATTTGAAATGTTGTTGTTGTTGTTGTCATTTTCGACCGCCCTTATATATGGAGCTTCCGGGCGTATAGGAAACAAGGCTCGCAACTCCAGCAAACTTCCCGAAATAGTTGTAACTCCGAGGGGTTTGTGCTAGATGGGTTTCAAACCTTGGTTCGTGCATTGCACCTTTCCCAGTTCAAGCCTTTGGAGTGATATATTTCCATTCTCCGTGAGTTGACCTTTATATCCATGTGTTGTCTTCCTATATCGGCCGTGTTAACGATTTTATCTTGAATTATAAATAGGAAATACACAGGATTTCTCAATGCATGGACATTTATTCTTGCAACGTTCTTCACAACTACTTACTCCCTTCTGATTTCCTTGTACCTACGCATAAATGAAGATATTCCCGTCAAAAGGAGACCACTCCCATCCTTGTCTGTCATTCCGTTCTCCTTCCCGGTCTCTAATTCTAACCATGTTTTCGGACGATTTATTCTTCCATACAATCGTCGAAGTCTTACTATCTGTCCGTGGGAAACCACTTTCTGATTGGCTGCCCTAGATACACAAGGAAATACCCCTGCATTCATATATTCAGGTTAGTATACTGGAGTCCCATTTCCGGTCTTCATACATTTAACTAGGCAATTGCGTAACATGCTACAGATACACAAACAACTAAAAACGTTATGAAAGTAAAACGTATGGCACACACCAGAAGGAAGCACTTCACGTTTGTAAGGCATGTTATGAGAGGAAGAATGTGGAAGACATTGTAGAAGTCATTGTGACAGCAAGCAAGATTGATATGAACGGAAGCAAAGAAAAACGCGACTGCACAGTTTAACATCAGGACATGGCATTGTTTTTAAAAAATGAAGTAACAGAAGAGCAGAAAAGCATGACATGAGCTTCCGTCGGTTCAGCACATCAAACATCTCATTAGATTACATGCTGTTGAACATAATAGTCGGTTAGCGTATTTGATGAAACTGTATTATTGTTAATTGTGTGTGATACCAGAATCATTAATCTTATAGCCACAGTTGATCATCTTATGATTTACAACAATCCGGGCATTTGTTTGAAACAGTTTGTCCAACTTTAGTATTTATACAATTATTCTAGTGTTTCTCATGTCGGCAGTTGTTCATATTATTTGGAATTGAAAACAATATATATCCTTATTATAACCCATCAGAGGTTGAACGGGATATTTTTAATTTTTTTTTCATTAATTAAAAAAATAAATAAATAAACAACATAACTTTAAAAAAAAGACAAAAATAAATAAATAAACAAGGAATTGTGTAGAGACATGATTATCTCCGCCACTCATCACGGCACTAAAGGGAGAATAAAATATTTTAACAATACTCTAATAGTATAGCTTTGTTATCAACATAAATTGTCCCCTTATCATTCGGTGTTTCGTTCACTGGGATAGCCGATGTTAACTTACAGGGAAAAAGGGCAAAGAACTATTATTGTCACAACATTCCCCGGAGCACAGTAGGCATTTCAAATTACTCGGGCTTTAGGATCAGGTGACTCGTCATTGGTGATTGTCACAAACCAGCGACAGAGAGAAAGCAAGAGAGAGAGAGAGAGAGAGAGAGAGAGAGAGAGAGAGAGAGAGAGAGAGAGAGAGAGAGAGAGAACGAACTTTACTTTATAAGAGTTGAGAATAGGTAATTATCTAGAAATTACGTCCCCATAGATTTTTATACGTGGCGTGTCAGAAGGTCGTGGGGTAATTAGAAAATCCGATATATTGTGTTGTCACTGGCTGTGTATGTTTGTCTCATGTAATTCGGGTCTCATTCTATATTAGCCCATCTTTTACACAACGGTCTTTCTTTTCTTGGTTCATCGACTATTTCAGGTTCCTGTAATTTTGAAATTATCTGCATGTGTTGCTGGTTTATCTAATAACTATTTAGCTGGTTTTTAATAATAGGTTTATTGTTGCGTGATAAATTCTCGCAACATCGTTTTGTTTCAATGTCTGTTTTATAACGCAAGGGCAACAACTGCTTGGAATTTATAGTCACTTTTCTCGGTAAGCATTTGTCTTCTCGCGTTGGTATCGAATGCAGTTAAGTTTGAGCTGTGGTCATTTTTGCGCTGGACTGCGCATGACTTGTCTTGTTGTTTGGTCGATCGGTTTCCGCCCACGACTAGTGGAGTGAGCGATTTGGAATGGCGAAAGAGATGCCTCGTTGAAGAGGGGATCTCCGCTATTTTTTGTTCTGTCAGGGATGTGTAGTCCTCTTAATGGATATTTCGTTTATTCGAGATAATACCTCTAGTGTTTTCCCACATGTCGGGAGGCGTGATATTTCTGTGTATTTCATGAAAGCAAGGTAAATTGACTTTTTCATTAACTCTATCGATTTTGGGTCGTGAGCGATTTCGATTCATAGCCTGTCTCCGAAAGTCGTCGCCACGAGATGTTTTCCTAGCTCACATGTCGCTGCATTGTACTGCATCGGTTGATGCATGTACCAAGGACCATTACTTGCTACTTTGTTAAATGAATTAGGTTTGGAAAACCTTTATTATCTAGAGGATATTTTTTGTGGACATTATTTATACTTCGGCAGACGTGTCTGTCTTGCTGAAGTCAGATTAAGGAGAGTGAACTGATCTCATACATCTGGTTATCTCCTGGCTGTTATAGAAAAGGATGGAGTTTTTCACCTGACTACATTTACAGCACTATGAAATATAACATGCATCTGACTCATCATTGTAAGGCTGTCTACCGTCTATTGCTGTATTGAATGTTGCTGTGATAATGACTGTTTGATGTGCCTACACATTTGCGTAACCATTTTGTCACTGTGGCGTCCACAATAAATAATGAAGAAAAAACGTCAACGGCTGTTTCAAGACTCATTGACTTTATACGTCGTGAGTTTACTGACGTCCTATGTGGATTGCCCTGTTATTGTTGTATGAACATTGTTTTGACTGAACACATCTACACACTACACAAAACCAGACATGCGGATACCATCCATCATCATATGGCATCACGCATCATTTGGTGGCCAGTACTGATTTCTGATTTACGCCGGATTAATCTGGCTCCATCTGCGGTGACATTCATTTCCCAGTTCTATGAGAGCCAGTTCTCTGTTCTTGAAGCCATTATTAACAAGAACAATTTTTTTTTTTTAAATTTAAATGAAAATATTCACAAACTGTGTACTACGTCTGTTTGACGATTGACTGTGGAAATACTATGGTTAGCATGTTATCCCCCCCCCTCCTAAATTTTGGTATAAATAGTGTATTTTTCTACGGTTTGCGGACGAAACATTTCCTTCAACTGTATGATAATAAAACGGTGTTACCTTGTGGCGAATCATATGTGACATCGGGATATACTGTAATAGTAAACAGATCGACAAGTATATGAAATTTGATTCGTTAACAGTCTGAGTTTTCATTGATTAAAAAAATAATAATTTTTGTATGTAATGTGAGATTGTTATTGGCTGGACTCTTACTTCACATTAACAAAAATATAACAAAACTTCTCAATTGCGTAACTTATTTTAAGTGGTATAATTTTGTAGAAGAAAAAAACATAATGCAGTGAAAGTAATATTTTCTTCTACCTTTCATTGTGTAACATTAGTTGTCATAGGGGTGTCATATTTGTTAATATAATATTATATATTATTTGTTTATATTTTCTGAGTTTATCCTCGCATGATGTGGCCCCTCTGCACCGACATTCATTACTCAGTTCTACTTGAGTTAAATCTCCGAATCTTACTTACTTACTTACTTACTTACTTACTTACTTACTTACTTACTTACTTACTTACTTACTTACTTACTTACTTACTTACATACTTACTTACTTACTTACTTACTTACTTACTTACATACTTACATACTTACATACTTACATACTTACTTACTTACTTACTTACTTACTTACTTACTTACTTACTTACTTACTTACTTACTTACTTACTTACTTACTTACTTACTTACTTACTTACTTACTTACTTACTTACTTACTTACTTACTTACTTACTTACTTACTTACTTACTTACTTTCTTACTTACTTACTTACTTACTTACTTACTTACTTACTTACTTACTTACTTACTTACTTACTTACTTACTTACTTACTTACTTACTTACTTACTTACTTACTTACTTACTTACCTACCTACTTACTTAATTACGTACTTATTTACTTACGTACTTACTTACTTACTTAGTTACTTATTTACCTACTTACTTACTTACTTACTTCCTTATTTAATTACATACTTACTTACTTATTTAATTACATACTTACTTACTTACCTACTTACTTACGTACTTACTTACTTACTTACTTACATCGTTACTTACTTTGTGACTACTTACTTACGTTATCTTGAAGTATTTGAAGTGACTAGTTAGTTAATTAACCCTAGTCCCAACCCTAGGACAGTCATTCGTTCATGGGGTACATGAAATGACGTCATCAAAGCTTGTGTAGTAGCAATACAAGAAAAGAAACGGAAGTTATTTTTTAAAAAGGGGAGATGAGAGTGAGTTGTTTTTGCACGAGACGAGCGGTGGCTGTTTTTCCATCTAGCAGGTCCCATTTAGGTTTTGATTCGTATGGACTGTGGTTTAGTACATCTTTAATGAATATATTCTATGAACCAGCATGAAATGGTTAGCGATTGCAACCACTGAATAAAAGGTATCGTTTAGTTAAGACGAAGTTAGACTTACTTCTTGAACACAAGTTGGAAGTTACATTGTTGACATTTGACTATCGGAAACAGAGTACTTCATTCTTACGATCACACAGCCACACACCAACACAGACGAGTCTACAACAACTACCTGGGTTTATTACACATCTCTTCTGTAACCACCACCTCTGGCGATAGCCAGTTTACAACAGAAGCACCCCATTTCTTCACCCTGTCACAACACGTCTCTACAACAGAAGCACTACATTTTTCCTCACCCTGTCACAGATAGCCTTTATTGGTGCCGTTCCCGTCCACCAACATAACGTCCCGTGACCGTTGATGTACTTTTATTGGTGCCCATGACCAACTCGTCTCCGTTGGTGCACCCATACTACAATGGAAACAGACCGGCCGCAACTGGAGCACCAGTTGTTATTGTTGCAACAGCAGAACCAACAATTACAGCTTCTGCTTCAGACAAGCATACAGCGTCACAACAACCCCTGCCAGACTCTGATAATTTTCATACTGCTACTTTGAAGAACATAACGGACACTTTGTGCAATGTTACTCAGTCCGCACATTATCAGAACATTGCTTCCATTGTTACACCTTTTGATGGGGACCCCTCGCGGTTTAAGAAGTGGTTAGTGGACATAGAAAAGTACGTCTCATTAATCCCTACAGCTACAGATGAAGACCGTAAAAGGGTCGCATTTTTGTCGTCTCAGTCTCTGGTTACAGACTTCCTTCGACGAAGATTCAAGGACTTCCCTATGGAAACCTTCCCCTCCCTGAGAAAAGAGTTAATCCATCGTTATTCTCCAGTGACCGACTGTGAACACGCTTGGACTCTTCGTCGGCGCATTCATCAGGAGAAACACGAACCTGTGCAATGCTATGGTGACCGGCTGCTCAATCTTTCTGAGGATGCTTTCTTGGAAGATTCTTTGCCTTCAGCTGATCTAGCCAAACACCTTGTTGGCATCTTCATTGACGGTCTCTCTACAGACTCGCTCAAACTTCATTTAATTCGAAAAGATCCTCAATCCATCAATGAAGCCATACAGTTAGCAGTAGCCGAAGAGAATGTGAAGAAACGTTTTCAACAGCGTTTGGGACGTGACCCTCGAGTAGAACCCCAGGAATAACATGAACCGATGGATGTGAGTCATTATCGCTACAGTTGGCAAGGCCCACCTGCACAACAGCGACCTGTTGCTCCTCCGTCAGGGACCCATTCAAGTTATCAACATCGATCGCGACATCATCGAAGTGGACAGGCACCTATGATACATCAGGTATCTACGATTACTTGCTTCACCTGTGGTCAGCCTAATCATATATCTAGGAACTGTGTCCACCGACAACAGCATCTTGTAAGGCCACAAACTAACACCCAGCAGCAACCACGTAATTGCCAGCACAGTCAAGGACAACCTCACCAACCTTCCTGGCCTCCATTCACACCCATGCCACCCCGTCAAGGACCTTTACACTCTTTTTCCCGTGGACAGTCCTACCCCAGACCTCTTATGGACCAGGGAAACCATTGGAACAGCCTGAACAGGAGAAGGAATAGAATGGCAATAAGAAATTTCATTGCAGAAATAAGACAAACAAAGATATGGGAGGTAAACTACAGTACATGTAGAAGCTGCGTCATGACAACAAAAGGGTGTTGGAAGGCACACATATATCCAATAAGATCGGGAAATTCCTCCTCTTCCTCTTCATCCTTATCTGCCGACACTCTCTACCCTCCATTCCACCCCGTCTCCTCTGTCCCTCACCCTGCTCCTCCTGTGATTGTTCCACCCAATGCTTTAGGTGATTCCTCCTCTTCCGAATCTGATAGTTCTCCTCACGATATAGTATATCGCCTCCGGTCTAGAGATATCCGTGGAGTTGCGAAACATCCTGACTCTTCAGTCCAGTCTTCACCTTCTCCTCACTCACAGATGGTTCGTCGTCCACGCCGTTATCGCTCCTGTTCCGTATCTGAGGATGATATTCCTCCTCCTGAACTATATGCCCGAATTCACTCCCGTCAGGATCGTTTCAACGCGTTTCCCTCCGTTGTTCCCGGTCCATCCCATGCTTCCGATATGCATGATACCATAGTTCCTCCTTCCACCGCCACAGCTACTGCCCATACCTCTCCTCCTCCTTCAGTACATCTTTCCTCTGAGTCCGCTCCTCCTTTTCCCCTACCTACTTCTGACCTTGATACTGCCCCTGATTCTACCTCCTCTGACATCGAGACTGACGTTCCTCCCCCTCTTCTTCGTTATCCTACCAAACGTCGGCATTCCACCTCCTCTGGAAATTCTGCTCCCCTTCCCAAGTATCTTCTGCAGCCCACTGCCCATGTCCGTACTCACTTTTCACGTCTTCCTCGCCCCCGTCAGTTGCCTCTGGTACCTCCTCCAACCCCCCCTGCCCCACCGACACACAGTAGATCGCGTAATCCTCGCCGTCTTCCTCCGATCTGTCCACGCCCTCCACTCCAATCCTCCCTTTATGTTCCGTCCCCTCCTGCAGTCCTCGCAATTTCTCCTCATCCTCAACAACCCCGCTGTGACGAACGTTTGAACACACGAGCAATCGAATGCATTGATTCCTTAAATATCCTCATAAAATCGTTAACCAGTTGACCTTTCTTTTTTTCCCAGATGTCGTTTCCAGTTATGTATTTTTCGATGATCTGTTTGTCTTTCGTGACCTCACTAGCTATGCTTTTCGACTCCTATGATGTTGAGTTTTGGGACACTCCTCATGCCACATGATTAACTCCTCCTTGACCAGCGTTAGCTATATCATTTTTTTTTTTTTGTACTTAAGATGGCATCTGTGCTGTCATGACCTTATGATTATTGCTTTTTTCTTAATGGGTTGATATTTTGTCACGAGCATGGTCATGATTTGTTCATGATGATTTGTGAATAACAAAGAGATTACCATTAGTTCATTTTTTTTCACCCGCCACTTATGTTGGCATCAGTAATGTTTTTTTTATCATTCCATTTTGTTTCCTCCATGTCGTTTAGACATAGTTCGATTTCCGGATTTTTTAATGCCGGTACATTTCTTATGTGAATTAACTCATGCCATTTACTACCTTGTTTGAAGTTTAGTTTACTACATACTGATGTTCCTGTCTGGTGCAACCGCCGTGTTCAGCGTCCACCAATTTTTTTTGGGCACCCATTTTTTTTTTTAAATTGCTTGTGAGTTCTCCACTTTTAGCGACGTTACCTCGCTTTGATGCATTAATGATTTGTGTTTTTTTCCATGACTTTGAGTAATGTTTGTGACTTCATGGTGCATTGTTCATTGATCCCCATGAAATATGAGTATTTTCATTTTTGCCATTGTGTCATTTATGCCTCTCGACATACACTTTGTATCTTTTTCCATAACTAGCTAGTTCTTTTACTATTCCCCCATCATTTTTTTTGTTTTCTTTATTTCATTGTCCATTCCCCATTCCCTTAACTCCCATGCTATTGTATTCCACTGATGTATATTATCCCATCACCTTCCATATCCATGATTGATGTTTTGATGTATATTGACATAATAATCTGGTGGAATTGGTATATACATTTTTTTTCCCTTAGGTTTTTTTTTAGGGTTAGTTTTCAGTAGTTCCTCGGAATATGTCTCCCTTCCGGGATACATTTTGGTGGCCCCGGGCGTATGTGACAGTATAGGATTACCACGTCGTTTTAGCGCTAAGGTGCTACCACTTTATTATAGTTAGTGTAAGAATACTTTAGCAAGATTTAAACACTGAAGTATTTGAAGTGACTAGTTAGTTAATTAACCCTAGTCCCAAACCTAGGACAGTCATTCGTTCATGGTGTACATGAAATGACGTCATCAAAGCTTGTGTAGTAGCAATACAAGAAAAGAAACGGAAGTTATTTTTTAAAAAGGGGAGATGAGAGTGAGTTGTTTTTGCACGAGACGAGCGGTGGCTGTTTTTCCATCTAGCAGGTCCCATTTAGGTTTTGATTCGTATGGACTGTGGTTTAGTATATCTTTAATGAATATATTCTATGAACCAGCATGAAATGGTTAGCGATTGCAACCACTGAATAAAAGGTATCGTTTAGTTAAGACGAAGTTAGACTTACTTCTTGAACACAAGTTGGAAGTTACATTGTTGACATTTGACTATCGGAAACAGAGTACTTCATTCTTACGATCACACAGCCACACACCAACACAGACGAGTCTACACCAACTACCTGGGTTTATTACACATCTCTTCTGTAACCACCACCTCTGGCGATAGCCAGTTTACAACAGAAGCCCCTCATTTCTTCACCCTGTCACAAAACGGCTTTACAACAGAAGTCCTACAATTTTCCTCACCCGGTCACAGTGACCTTTATTGGTGCCGTTCCCGTCCACTCCCCCGGCCACAACTTACTTACTTACTTACTTACTTACTTACTTACTTACTTACTTACTTACTTACCTACTTATCTACTTACTTACTTACCTACTTATCTACTTACTTACTTATCTACTTACCTTCTACTCACTTACTTACCTACCTACCTACTTACTTACTTTCTTACGTACCTACTTACTTCCTTACCTACCTACCTACCTTCTTACTTACTTACATACTAACTTACTTACCTACTTACCTACTTATCTACTTACTTACGTACTTGCTTACCTACTTACTTACTTACTTACTTACTTAACTACTTACTTACTTACTTTCTTACTTACCTACTCACTTACTTACTTACTTACCTACTTACTTACTTATCAACTTACTTACTTACGTACTTACGTACTTGTTTACCTACTTACTTACTTACTTACTTACTTACTTACTTAACTACTTACTTACTTACTTGCTTACTTACGTACTTATCTACTTTCTTACTTACCTACTTTCTTACTTACCTACTTACTTACTTACCTACTTACTTATTAACCTGCTTACTTACTTACTTATTTACTTACATTCCTACTTTCTTACTTACTTGTTTACTTACTTTCCTACCTACTTACTTACTTACTTACTTACTTACTTACTTAACTTACTTAACTTACTTACTTACTTACTTACTTACTTTACTTACTTACTTACTTACTTACTTACTTACTTACTTACTTAGTCGTTCCCCTTCTACCGAATCTCCATGTCAGAATTAATTATAAACAAGCGAAAAATATTGTTTTAATGTTTTGCATTATTTATTATTATAAAGTAATAATTAAGACGTATAGTTTTTATAATTTTATATATTACGATTAAATATTTCACAGACTATATATATATATATATATATATATATATATATATATATATATATATATATATATATATATATATATATATATATATATATATATATATATATATATATATATATATTAGACTACACTTTTCAACGATTTACTTCAGATAAAACTCAATAAATCTACAACAGTATGTAGCTACAGACAACAGTACAATGTGGGATATCTAAGAAATCAGGAAATAAGAGAAACATTTTCAGTCACTGTATCCAACAAATACCAAGTTCTCCAACAGCTGGAAGATGAAGCAGACACGGAAGACCACTGGCAACAAGTAAAAAATATATGGAACGAGACATGTGAAGAAGTACTGAGAAAGAACATCAGCACAAAGCATGGATAACAACAGAGACCATTAGCAAGATAGAAGACAGGAAAAACAAGATAGCAGATTTAAACAGAAGCAAAACAGAAGCTCCAAAGCCAAAGCTCATGAAGTGTACATAGAAGCAAAGAAGTAAGAAGAAACATCAAAAGAGACAAGATGAAATATATTGATGATTTGGCAAGGGAAGCAGAGGAAGCTGCAGCGAAAGGAAATATTATGGTCTGTACAACAACACAAAGAAGCTAACAGAGAAATATAAGAAGCAAATGGCCTCATAAAAGATAAGAATGGAAAATTGATTAGTAATATACAAGAACAAATGAAGAGATGGACAGAACATTTTGAGGAACTTCTCAATAGACCATCTCCAACTAATCTCCCTGACATCCAGCCAGCAGAAGAGGAGCTACAAATCAGCTGTGAACGACCAAGTAGAGAAGAAATAAAGAAAGCCATAAAGCTTCTGAAAGATAGAAAAGCAACTGGTCCAGATGGCATTCCAGCAGAGGCCATCAAAACGGATATTGATACCTCTACAGAGAAATTATACAAACTACTTGGCAAAGTCTGGGAGAGAGAGGACATACCAGCAGAATGGAAGGAAGGTTATCTAGTCAAGTTGCCTAAGAAGGGAAATTTACAAGAGTGCACAAATTATACAGGAATAATGTTACTATCAGTGCCAGGAAAAGTATTAAACAGAATCATCCTTGAGAGATTAAAAGAGTCCATAGACAAGCAACTGAGAGATGAACAAGCAGGTTTTCGACAAAACAGATCCTGTACAGACCCAGATAGCCACATTGAGAATAATAGTTGAACAACGTCTGGAATGGAATTCACCGCTATACATCGGATTCGTGGACTATGAAAAGGCATTTGGCAGTGTAGACAGATAATCACTTTGGAAATTGATGAGGCATTATGGAGTTCCCATGAAGATCATTAACGTAACAAGGAAGACCTATGAAGACATGACATGCAGAGTTCTTCATGAAGGACAGCTTACAGAATCGTTTAGGATTAGAACGGGAGTGAGACAGGGATGCCTCTTGTCTCCATTTCTGTTCTTACTAGCAATAGATTGGGTTATGAAAACATCGACGTCACACAACATAAATGGAATCCAGTGGAATCTGACTAAACAGCTTAATGATCTGGATTTTGAAGATGACTTGGCTCTTCTGTCCCATAACCATAATCAGATGCAAGAGAAAATGAAAATTCTCGATGAGAGGTCACAACAAGTGGGCCTGAAAATACGCAGGGAAAAGACAAAGATAATGAGAATAAATGCAAGAAATGAAAACAAGGTTGAACTTGAAGAAACACCACTAAAGCATGTAGAATCGTTCACGTATCTTGGCATTAATATAAACAGAGTTGGAGGGACAGACAATGATATCAAAGTAAGAATACAAAATGCAAGAGGAGCTTTCATTGCATTGAGAAACATATGGAGAACAAGAGAAATCAAGTCCAACACGAAAATGAGAATCTTCAACTCAAATGTCAAGTCAGTCGTATTGTATGGCTCTGAGACATAGAGAGCAATAAAAACAACAACCAAAAAGCTACAGACTTTTATAAACGGGTGCTTGTGTAGATTAGAAGGACTGAAATGGTATGACAAAGTCACAAATGTGGAATTGATGACGAAAAACCAGACAAGTGCCAGTGGAACAAGAGTTCAGAAGAAGACGCTGTCGATTGATAGGACACACATTGAGGAAACCTGTTGATAGCATTACAAGGCAGTCCTTGTTCTGGAATCCACAGGGAAAGAGAGGCAGAGGTAGACCCAAAAAACACATGGAGAAGATAACTGGAAACAGAGGTGAAAATGATGAGGAAAACATGGAAAGAACTTGAGCGGATGTCACAAGACAGGAAGACTTGGCATGTGTTTGTTGAAGGCTTATGCTCATCAGGGGAGCTACAGGATATTGATTGATGATTGATGTTATAGGTTATTGATGATTGGTGTTATAGGTTATTGATATTTGATGTTATAGGTTATTGATGTTATAGGTTATTGATGATTGATGTTATAGGTTATTGATTATTGATGTTATAGGTTATTGATGATTGATGTTATAGGTTACCGGCTTATTTTATTTATATATTTTTTTTTGGTCGATGTAAAAGAGCTCTTCTTTAAACTTGTGTAGAGATAACTCTAATTCTCCCTTTGAACACAAAGGTCATTGGGCACGCAGGCCACGTCTGCCATTCTGCCCTTACTTTATCTCATCTTTTATAATGAATTCTTTTATTCTCGCATGTATTCTAAATATTAATTTGACGGAATGCGATAGTGAGAGAAAGAGAAAGAGAGAGAGGGAGAGAAAGAGAGAGTGAGAGAGATGAAAATAATAGCTTTCAACACTAGTATCACTGTCTAGGGACAGTATCATGATACAACAACGAAAGTTGTAAAATAATAAAAGTTTGCGGGATTCTATCTCTAAACCAGTGTTTCTCAATCTTTTTGTGTTCGCGGCACACTTTTTAATTTACTAAAAATTTGGGGCACACCTATCTGACCCCGTGCCAGAATAAAAAATTACAGTGATATCAACTAAATTAAATACACTAATGTGTGGTTAATTTAGAATAAATAAAACTCTCAATTCGATTTTATTTTAATTGTTTAAAATAATTGGAACTTATTTCTGACCCAAAAAACAAAATGTTTTTATACAAACCTGATGGTCCTAATGCGATACTTGGTCTTGATGCTTTTGAGCAATTTCTTGGATATTAGGGCGTATCTGAGATAAGTAAACTCTTATTTCATCTTCAACACAGAGAAGTCTTTCCCTTTTTTTACATTTAATGTTTGTAAGTGTTGACAATCCCAACTCAAACAAATATGATGTAGAAAACTGCATCAAAATAATTTAAGCTGGTTTTGCAATAACAAAATACTCGTCTTTAACAGAAATCCAGAATGCGTCCAGGGGCATCTCAGAGTATTTCATTTTAAAACTGCGATCAGTACAAATAGAAGCTAACTGTTCTTCTACTATTATTGTAAAATCCAAGTCAGATGAAAGAGGCACATATGGATTTCTCACCCAGTCGAATCTCTCTCTGTAGTCAGCGATAGAAAGTAATATTGGATATTTTGCTCCAATGTTCCCACATGCTCTGTTTACAGGCCTCGGGTTTCCCTTCCTTATGTGTTATAAATGTTTATACAATACCAAACCTACCCTCTGTCCTGTTCTTACTGTTCTAAGTCTGCTATCATTTACTGGACACAGTATTAAGGTCTTTGTCTTGTGTGGACTGACCTATACTGTATAATAGGGGAACAACAGAAGTGATTGCGTCATTAATGGGCTGAACTCGACATAGTAAACTTCCGGTGTTATATCTTGCGGTTCGCACTAATGACCTGTCATCGAAGCATCATTTTTTGGTGATGCGTAGATGGCAGGGAGGATAGTGTGATTCGCTTGCATAGCTAGGCGGGGTTGTCGCACGGAAGGTCCAAGGTTCGAATCCTGTGTAAGCTCATAAGGGTAGCAATGTCTTTTAAACTGTTTTTGGGTACCAGTGGAAACATATCAAAATTACCCTCCCTAGCTCTATTTAACCAGATTAATATACTTTTTTTAAAATCACAGTAGCTTATCAGTAAATGTTACGAAGTTTTCATTTCTTCCTTGCATTCTGGTATTCACACTGTTAAACGCCTGAATATTTCTAACAGGAATGCTAGCTTGGCACACCAAAGTTCCCTGCTGAGGTTTTCATAAAATATTATGTTTCCTTCTGACTGAAAAAAAGTTTTCATTTCGTTCCTTAGTTCATACACCCGCGCTAAAATTCTTCACCTTGATAACCATCTCACTTCTGTGTGTAAAATTAAACATTCATACCGCGAATTCATAGCTTTACAAAGCTGTTTAAAGAGGGGTCTTTAGAGACCTTGACCTCACAAAATTGACCATTAGGACATCCTGGTCTAATACAGACTTTATTTCTTTCCCCAGTGTCTTTCCAACAAGGGCTTCCCTATGCAGAAAGCAATGTGTAGAAATCATGTTAGGATTTTGCTCTCTTACAAGTGCGACAAAACCTTTGATAGACCCCATCATGGATGGAGCGCCATCTGTGCAAAAACCCACACATGACTTCCAGGAGAGATCACATTTTTTAAATAGGCAGTTAAGGTATCAAATATATCTAGACCTCTCTTGCGTCCTACAAGTTCTCTGCAGCATAAAAACTTGTTTATGATTTTATTTTTATGGACAAAGCGAACAAATGCTAACAGTTGTGCTTTGCCACTTAAGTCTGTAGATTCGTCAACTTGTAGAGCAAAGTCTGATTTGTTAAGCTGTAGTGAAACATGTTCCTCAATGTTATAAGACATCTCGATTATTCTTCCTCTAATCGTGTCATTAGACAACGGAATTTCGCTAATTTCGTTTTCCGCTTCACTACCAAACATGTCCTAATAATCGAACGGCACGCAGGCAAAATAAGTGACTCAGCTGTGGTATATGATTTCGTTTGCTGTGCTATGATTTTGGCAACGTGATAAGAAGCTGTTTGAGCTTTATCAGATACTTTAACTCTTTGTTCCAAATAACGTACTTGTTTTGTTTGTTGTTAAACTAACCTTTGAAATAATTCAAAACTTTATTCAAGAGATGTGCATGTTTAGCAGTCAAATGTCTTTTCAATTTACTAGGAACCATGGCTTCGTTCGAAAGTTTGTCATCGCACACAACACATAATAGCTGAGGACAACCTTTCTCTCCAGACCAAGAAAATCCCAGACTTAAATAGCTGTCCATGTACTGTCTACGAACTTTAGATTTAGAAATCTTACTCGGTGTTGGCGTGACCTCGTCCAAACTGATGTTTTCATTTCTACAAATACTAGTCATGCTGTGATTGTTACTATTTTCTTGGACACGTTTTCTTGTAATAAATCTACCCATGTCAGTTAGTTTATCTACTTTTATCAAATCGAATGTACTAAATATTTTACACAGTTTTACAAATCAAACTCAAGCAAGAAACAACACGCTGATCACTGTGTTAATTATAAAATGAAACATTCAACACGAATTGTACGCGCATGCGCAAATTATCAATTTCCTCTACCTTGCCGCTCTTTCTGATACGAAATTTAATTAGGTCAAAGTTGAAGTGCTATGCTTCGTCCATGACCTTTGAATGTTGTTTATGCGCCTCTTGCGGTTTATAATATCATGAAATTTTGAAGTATACTTTTTTTGTTCGAAGTAGTTAATGGTTCCAATTATTATTGAATGAACTTAAGCTGTAAGATCAGTTTTATATTACATGATCACTAAAAATATACTTCATGTAGTAAATTTACAAAAGTTTCGTGGCACACTTTGATAGGCGCGGCAGCACACTAGTGTGCCGCGGTACACCGGTTGAGAAACACTGCTCTAAACAATTTAATGAATATCTGAGTCACAACACGAGGTACTTAATTCAGCGCAGATGCCATGAGTTCATCCGAATATTATATGGAAGATAATAAACACGGTCGTTATCACAATCTAACAACGAACCCGACTGGCGCCCAATACCAACGAACTTATCAAAATGACTAAATTAATATGAGACAAACATAAAGGTATGTTATCAGGCACTCGTAGGAAATAAAGAAGTAGAACACTAGACCACAGAAAAACAACAGACATGAGTGGCTTACCCAGGATTCGAACCCTGGATCTTCCGTGCGACAACCCCGCCTAGCTATGCAAGCGAATCACATTATCCTCCCTGCTATCTACGCATCACCAAAAAATGATGCTTCGATGACAGGCCATTAGTGCGAACCGCAAGACATACCACCTGAAGTTTACCATGGGCAGTTATGCCCATTAATGACGCAATCACTTCTGTTGTTCCCCTATTATCAAAATGACAATTGTCACCTAACGTACTCGTAATAAATTCCAATATTTTCCGGATCTAACATTACTCACAAACCGATCCTATAACAGCAGCCTCCTGATAGACAAACCTTCTGTATTACGTCAGGTGCGTCTTCAATCACCTCCCACAACATTTGTTGTTGTCTAAGTATTATCGTCTTTGTGTGACTCTTCTGCTTCTTCTTCTTTTCAGTCAAATGTCAAATAACAAAACTGATTGCATTGTTAGGACGGAATGTTTTGTTTTGTCTCTGCTTATGCAGACAAGTGGTTTCTAATTTATGACCTCGTTTGGTCTGATATCCAGTCCTAAAAATATTTTTAAAAATAGTTGATAATTTTTCAAAAAGAAATAATGGATATAGTTTATCTTCTTGTTAGCTCGATCCATCAAAGGTCCAGAATATACACCTCGTCACCCTTCTATTTAGTAAGAAGAAAATATTTAAAAAAAAACCAATGTATTTCTCTTTGTTTTAAAATCTGTATCATGAACATCCAACAGACATATTGCAGGATATAAACTTTAAAAATAGTGTTTCTTTTCAATCGCCGAGTAAATCATGACTTGAATACAAAGTCACATGACAAGGTTCATTCAATGAATGTGACATTAACAAAGCATTTCTGCATCACCATTATGATATTAACACAAACGTGATACCACGTCATTCAATACCATAATACCCCCTGTAAGTACGTCGGTCGGTCGGTCACATATAAGGGAAACAATACAATTATTGTCTAACTTTCAACCACAGTTACACCCCCTTAGCTGTGGTTGAAAGTTAATGTACTCCCTCGAAAATAGAAAAGTGCGCAAACGAAGGTGTTTGATAATGAACAGTTTGATAATGAAAAGAAGCCAACAACACGATTGATAAACCGTACATGAACTGGAGACAGGAAGGTGCGGAAAAAAAGATTAAATCAACAGACAATCAAGATACTCTTCTGTCCAGTTTCATTCGAGAAACGGATTTAACTCATCATTTTCTTAAAAATAACCTTAAAATGAAAGTTTTTGATTGTTGTTCTGATACCTTAAACTACATTAAAGTGTATTTGTTCTAAGGCATTTTGAGATTGCCTAATCCGTGTGTTACCTAAGCCCCAAAGTGGAGCAAAGAATAGTAACACTGTTCCCTGCCATGCATGTCGTAGAAAGCGACTAAGGAGGGTTGGGCATGGGGCTCGTTACTCATATTAGTCGACAACTTACACCTACGGAAACCAAGTATCCCATTCTTGAGAATGAATTGCTTGCAATCATCTGGAGCGTAACCAAACTTCAACGATATTTAATAGGCGCCCATTTCACAATCGAGACTGATCAGCGGGCCCAGGCGTCGTCTCTAAGTATAAAAGGAAGTTGAGGATTAGGCCAAATTTTAATTTAAAGTATTGCAGACTTATTATTATAGATTAAAATGATAAGATAGCTGCAATTAAAAACCTGTCAATTTTGACGGGTTATTGCTAGTTAATATAATAAGCGTCATCTATTTTTAATTGTGTTTGCTACGTTTCATCGTGGCACCAACTCTTTCAACCATTACCCATGTGGATGTCGATAGGCCTTCTTGTAGTGTTAAGGCACACATTTTGTACTGGTCTGCATTATTGCTCGATGGTGGTTTGTTACTAATGTTGGTGATATAGCAGACAATATATGGCAATTATACGTCTACTAGCAACAACCCGCCAAAATTTGCAGGTTTTTAATTATAGTGTGTTGTTTCTATTACACGTATCACATTGCTGCTTCTTCTATAGTCTCGCTTGCTTGCTGTGAATGACGTGATCGTCTCTTCCTTTTAGCCATCTTATCATTTTGATCCATAATAATAAGTCTGCAATACTTTAAATTAAAATTTTGTCATGAAGAAACAATCAGAAACTTACATATTAAGGTTATTTTTAAGAAAAATGCTCAGTTAAATCCGTATCCCGAATGAAACTGGACAGAAGAGTATCTTGATTGTCTGTTGATTTAATGCACACCGTCTCACTTTTCTATTTTCTCGAGAGTACATATAAGGGGAAACAATACAATTATTGTCTAACTTTCAACCACAGTTGCTTCCCGTTAGATGTGGTAGAAAGTTAATGTACTCGCTCTCGAAAATAGAAAAAGTGTGCCAATGACGGTGTGCAAAATGTGACTGACCGACCGACCGACCGAAGTACTTACGGCGGGAATTATGGTATTGGATGAGCTAAATTGTCCTCTTGTAATCATGTCGTTTGTTAAATTATGGTTTTTGTGAGAAACTGCTGCTTTAATAATTTGGGTAGTAGGTGTGGAATTTGGTGTATGTCAAATGTTCTTCCTTAATGTCCATTGTGCAACCTTTGCTGTGATATTTGTATGCTAGGAATGAACACGGCGGCGCAAATGTCAACACGCCCGTTCACAGCAACTAGGTCAATCATTATTATGTTCATACACACCGGCCCGGGTTACTAGCCTTGTATATTTCTGTATTCAAATATTCGTTACTTAAACAAACCATCGTTGTTCTTTAGTATTCAGAGTCGTTTACGTTTACACGTCATTACGGCCTTGTGTGTTATTTGCTGTGTAAGTCAATTATAAAGTTAGGAAGGTGATGGGCGCTGTAAAATGTCTGCATGGCCCAAGGTGATACATTCCACAGTTACATATACTGGTAGTGAGAGCGACTGTCCCTGTTTCCCCCAAGAGAACCCCACGAGGAGAGCGTTTTGAAGATTTCCCTATTGCAATTCGTACTTCGTCAAAGGAGATTACGGACAGCCAGAATAGGAGTTAGTAATAAGGATTCCATTATAGAACAGGCCAAAGTGATTAGAAGCAACGTATACAATTAAAAATATACAACTTTATTTATAACACTGAGAACCACAAGTCCTAGGAAATCTCCTCAAATGTCAATAGTCAGCAGTATATCATAACCAGTAACATTACCTAACTATTACCTTACTGAACTATTTTTCTTGACAAATCAATTTTATTTTAACACTGTTGATCAAATATTTCATAAATAAATCGTGTTATCTATGTAAATGTAAATCTTTAGTTGAAGTTAATCATTTGGCTGAGTGAATTTATTGTTAGCATATATATACTGTTCAAAAAAAGAAACGCATAGCTATCCGAGGGTGCGTTTTTATGAGTTTGTAAGTAAAATTTGGTGCTAGGGTATATAAAAACCAGCCTCAAATGTTCTTTCCAGTGTCAAATGCACGTGTTGACCTGAATTGCGTTCGTTTTTGTAATCGTTACAACGCAGTGGTCAATAGTGTTTATGGCGCAATTTTTGACCACAGGTCATGTTGCGCGCACGTGAAAGCAACACAATTTGGGGTGAACACTATTCACTGACTACGCAACTGAAACCCTACAAAAGGATAACGCTACACACACAAAAATCAGTTCATTTTCAAGCAGACATTTATGGCGTCTCTATCGATAAATTTAAGGAACATTGCTATTGGCCGACTGCATGCAGGCGAAAGTCAAAGTCAGGTTGCCAGGTATCTAAACGTGCATCAGAGTACCATCAGTCGACTTTGGCACCGGTTCCAAGCCACTGGCTCAGTTGAAGACCGGCATCGCAGTGGACGACCCAGAGTGACAACAGCAGCGGAGGATCGCTTTATTTGGCTTCGTCACCTCAGAGACAGGTTTACAACAGCTTCCTCAACTGCCCAGTCATTGCCTGCAGGACGTCATGTGTCTGATCAAACTGTCCGGAATAGACTGCATGACGCTGGACTTTGGGCACAACGACCTCACCGAGGACCTGTGCTTACGCGCCGCCATCGCCAAAATCGAATTCTTTGGGCCAACCAGCATCGTCCCTGGGCAGCTGACAATCAATGGAGACGTGTCTGGTTGAGTGACGAATCTTTCTTTTTGTTGCAGCGTCATGATAGACGGCGTAGGGTCTACCGAAGGCGAAATGAACGTTTTGCCCAAAATTGCGTTGATGAAGCTCCGCCGCACGGTGGTGGAGGTGCAATGGTGTGGGGAATGATCAGTTACAACGGAAGGAGTCAATTGGTGCACATTGAAGGAGGCTTGAATGCGCAACGATACGTCAATGAAATTCTTCGACCCCATGTCCTTCCACTTTTGGCTGCCCAAAGGTCTGTGTTTCAACAGGACAACGCCAGACCCCATTGTGCACGGTTGACCACGCAGTTCCTGACTGCCAACAACATTCTCACCCTTCCCTGGTCATCCCTGTCTCCAGACATGAGTCCGATTGAGCACCTGTGGGATGAGCTGCATAGACGTGTTTGTCACCGTCACGTTGCTCCAGCCAATCGTCGTGATCGGTTCCAGGCACTCCAGGAAGAGTGGGCAGCCATCCCACAGGCCCACATCAGACGTCTGATGGCATCCATGCCCAGGAGATGCCAGTCGCTGATCGATGCAAGAGGAGGCCACACACCATACTAACGGGAAAGCCCGTACGCCAAAAACCTCTCGTGACCCAGATGCAAAACAACTGTCAATTGATTGGTTGAACACTAAGGTATTCTTGTGTGCAATTTGAACAATTAACTCATTAAATTAAAAAAGTTATTGAATGTCAAAATTATGGCTATGTGTGTGCCTTCAGTAGCTATGCGTTTCTTTTTTTGAACAGTATATATATATATATATATATATATATATATATATATATATATATATATATATATATATATATATATATATATATATATATATATATATATATATATATATATATATATATATATATACGCACAGCCATACCTCACTCTTTCGACAGGTTATCGACCAGAGCACTGATGAAAGTTGAAAATCGACAAAAGTCGAAGCACAGCCTTTATTTAGCTTGCAAATGCATTAGGGCCGCCAAAAAACGTAAATAACTAACTATATAACACTTGCGAATACGTGCAACACCTTCTTCTTTGATCCTTAGCCGCCGACCGTCAAAGCAGTCAGTGGCCATCACGCCCAGTGGCGTCTTGTAGGGCAACAACAAATTGATTCCACTTTGCTCGGTCGGTGGCCATCCTTCGTACAGTGCTCCAACTCTGGTTCATTCCCTGCATCTCAGCCTCCACAGTCCTCCGCCAGGTTGTTTTTGGTCGGCCTCTCTTTCGTTTTCCTTCAGGGGTCCAAAGCATAGCTGTTCTTGTGGTGGCATCGGGGTCTCTTCTGAGGACATGACCAACCCAGCTCCAGCGTCTGCCAGCTATGATGGTGTGCATGTCCTCTTGCTTGCTACGAGTAAGCAGATCTTGGTTAGTGATGGTTTTCGGCCAAAAGATTCGGTGAATTTTTCTTAGGCATGTTGTGTGAAAGGAGGACAATTTCGACATTTCCTGCTCTGTAACTCTCCAGCATTCCGCACCATAGAGAAGCACAGAAAGCACACAGCTCTGATATAATCTTAATTTTGTGCTTGTGCTGTATTGGGAGGACTTCCAGATGTTGTTTAGGCTAAAGTAGGCTGTTCTTGCCTTATTCATTCTGATGTTGATGTCTTTGCCTGCCCCGCCGTCTGGTGTTACTATGCTTCCTAGGTATGTGAAGGTATCTGTCTGTACCAATTGCTGATTCCTTACTGATATGGGCTCAGGGTTGCTCACATTGAGCGTCATGACCTCAGACTTCTTTAAATTGATGTTCAAGCCCACCTGCTGGGTAAACTTGTTAAGTCTATCCGTTTTTTCCTGGATGTGTTGATGTGAATGTGCTAGTAGTGCAATGTCATCTGCATATTCCAGATCATCCAGTGTAGAAAATGTTGTCCATCTTATTCCTCTTGGACTGCCCTCTGTTGTCTGGTGCATCACCCAGTCTATGACTGTTAAAAATAGAGTGGTTGACAAGGGGCATCCCTGTCGTACTCCTGTCTTCACCTCAAAGGTTAGGTTGCTCTGCCCAACACTACACCTAAAGTTGGCATAGAGGCTTTTTATGATTGACACTATGCAGCTTGGAATTCCATAAGCCCTCAGTATTTTCCATAAACTGTCCCTATGTATGCTGTCAAAAGCCTTTTCAAAATCAACGAAATTAATGTAAAGCTGTCTTTGCCATTCTGAGCACTGCTCTATAATGTTCCTGAGAGTGAATATAATCTACACATCTTCTATTCTTTCTAAATCCTGCTTGTTCCTTCCTCAGTTTGTGGTCTACTGCCTTTGAAATTCTCTGTATAATTATCCTGTCTAGTATTTTGCTGGGAACTTATCTCAGTTCCCAGTTCCCGTGCAACACCTTAATAACAAGAAATAAACATAAGAATAAAGAAAATACAGTAATAAATACAAAATACGTAAATAAAATCTTACCTTAAAATCATTCTTGAGCAAGTAGACGATGAATAAATAAAGTATGTACATTTTTGAATGTTGGTGATTTAGGGGGATTCTAGAGTTAGAAAATCATATGGAGGCAATTGAGGTGGCTCATCTTCAGAACTGGAGGAACTCAATCTAATTCTCTTAGGAGAAGAGGACTTTGAAGGAGGTGTAACAGGTGCTGGGGCTGATGTTGATGGCTCGGAATCTGAAGGGTTAGAGGGAGGGGTGACTGAAGTTGGTTGTGGCGGTTGCATCTTGAAAAAGGAGAGCAAAGACGTTTGCTTCATTGATGTCTTCTTCCTTTCCCTAAGAAGTTCTCTGTAACAGGCTATTTCGTGTTCTAGCCCACTATTTACTTTAGAGCTTCTGTCAAAATTGGGATCCACCTGTTATGTGAAAAATCATAACAGGTTTTAACGCACTCGACATGGTTTGTGTACAGACTTCCTTGTTGATATGCGTTGCTAATGCGTGATGCCATATGATGATGGATGGTATCCGCATGTCTGGTTTTGTGTAGTGTGCAGATGTGTTCAGTCAAACAATGTTCATACAAAAATAACAGGGCAATCCACATAGGACGTCAGTAAACTCACGACGTATAAAGTCAATGATTCTTGAAACAGCCGTTGACGTTTTTCTTCATTATTTATTGTGGACGCCACAGTGACAAAATGGTTACGCGAATATGTAGACACATCAAACAGTCATTATCACAGCAACATTCAATACAGCAATAGACGGTAGACGCATTACAATGATGAGTCAGATGCATGTTATATTTCATAGTGCTGTAAATGTAGTCAGGTGAAAAACTCCATCCTTTTCTATAACAGCCAGGAGATAACCAGATATATGAGATCAGTTCACTCTCCTTAGTCTGACTTCAGCAAGACAGACACGTCTGCCGAAGTATAAATAATGTCCTCAAAAATATCCTCTAGATAATAAAGGTTTTCCAAACCTAGTTCATTTAACAAAGTAGCAAGTAATGGTCCTTGGAACATGCATCAACCGATGCAGTACAATACAGCGACATGTGAGCTGGGAAAACATCTCGTGACGACGACTTTCGAAGACAGGCTATGAATCGAAATCGCTCACGACCCAAAATCGATAGAGTTAATGAAAAGTCAATTTACCTTGCTTTCATGAAATACACAGAAATATCACGCCTCCCGACATGTGGGAAACACTAGAGGTATTATCTCGAATAAACGAAATATCCATTAAGAGGACTACACATCCCTGACAGAACAAAAAATAGCGGAGATCCCCTCTTCAACGAGGCATCTCTTTCGCCATTCAAATCGCTCACTCCACTAGTGGTGGGCGGAAACCGATCGACCAAAAAGCAAGATCAGTCATGCGCAGTCCGGCGCGAAAAATGACCACAGCTCAAAAACTCAACTGCATTCAATACCAACGCGAGAAGACAAATGCTTACCGAGAAAAGTAACTATAAATTTCAAGCAGTTGTTGCCCTTGCGTTATAAAATAGATATTGTAATAAAATGATGTTGCGAGAATTTATCACGCAACATATCACCACCTCCTCCCGATAAAAAAAAAAATGTGGAACATATTTTTTTTTTTTAAATATCAAAGAGCATGCGATAAGCGGCTCAAAACGCACGAATTATGCGCTGATAATTAATTAAATTGCCTAACATGAGGCTAAATATAGAGTGTCTGGTGAGGATATACCTCAACAGAAAAATAAATATGTCTCAAAAAATATTCACATCGGGGAGGTGTCACCAACACACATCACGTTAGCATGTAAACACAATATACGTATGCAAGTTACCATAATCATCATTAAACAGCATACTCTAATATTGTCTTTAAAAATGGATGTACAAATCTGATAGGAAAATTTAAATAGTACATTATTTGACATGTAATGACATAAGTACATAGTAAAGTTAAACTACATGACGATCCAGGACATATGCTCTGGCATTCCGAGGGTAAGTACACAATCTAGAACTCGTCATGCTTGATACTAGTAAGGTAAGTCCTCAGCTCAACAATGACATTCTGAGAAAGTACAAGCAATATAATGCTAATTAATAACTAATATGCTTCATAAGGTACAATACATTATTAATAATTGTGGCTGTTTAGTAAACTAACGGCCCTTATATTAACTACTCAGTCTTCCTCTATCATCTTAAAAAACGAACAGAAGAAGATGACAACAAAGCACGATAGTGTGTACATATAAAGTGAGTACAGATGTGCTAATCTATTGTAGTAATATAGGTGTGTTATGACTCTGTAATATATGGAAATATAGGACAGAAGTATTAGTTGGAGTCATGTGGGCATCTAGACAAAATGTCAGCCATCACATTATCCGCACCACGGATAGCTCGTACCGTGAAGTGAAAAGGTTGAAGAGCTATAGCATATCGAGTGGATCTCGAACTCTTCAAATTCTTAGTCTGAATAGCTGTAAGAGCTTTCTGATCAGTCTCTAGAATGAAATGTGCGCCCAGGAGGAATCTTTGTAGTTTTAGAATTGACCAAACCATCGCTAACAACTCACGGTCTAAAACCGAGTAGTTCCTCTCTGCCGCATTTAGTTTTCTAGAAATGTACATAACAGGATGCAGAGTATTTGCATATTCTTGCATCAGTGCTGCTCCAATCCCAGTGGATGAAGCATCACTCCGAAGAACAAAAGTCCTATCAAGAGTAGGTAATCTTAGGATGGGAGGAGAAGAAAATATATTCTTGATTTGGTCTAGTGAAGATTGGCATTCTTCAGACCAACGGACCAGATTAGGCGAACCTTTCTTCAACAATGTTGAGAGAGGTGCCATGATCGAAGATAAATTTGGAATAAATCTCCCATAAAATTGAATTAAACCTAAGAGACTCCTAACTTGTTTCTTCGTTTTAGGAACAGAGATGTTCAGTATTTTGGAAGTATTGTGGTCTTCTGTCTTCAAGAGACCATGACCAACACGATGACCCAGGAAAGAGATTTCACCAAAACCAACAAAAGCTTTAGAAGGTTTTGCTGTCAAATTATCTCACGTAGAGTGGACAGTAAGTCATATAACCCTAAATAGTGATCTTCCCAGGTATCACTGAAGAGACAGATGTCATCTAAGTATGCGATGACATCCGAACGATGTGACAGAATTCGACGCATTATGCGAACGAAAGTGGCAGGGGCGTTCATGAGACCAAAAGGCATAACATTCCATTGAAATAGACCCCTAGGTGTAGAAAAAGCAGTAAGAGGTTTGGCATGCTCTGCTAAAGGCACTTGCCAATAACCTTTAGACAAGTCAAGTTTAGTGAAGAATCTAGAATTAGAAAGTCTAATCAGTAGATCTTCTAACAAAGGCATCGGTTCAGCGTCGAACTTTGTGACCAGATTCAATTTGCGATAATCAACGCAAATTCGTATGTTCTTATCCTTCTTCCGGACAATAACCATGGAAGAAGAATATGGTGAAGTCGATGGTTCAATTATATTTAATTGAATCATTTCATCCAATTCCTTTTCCACCTGCGACTGAAAGTGTATAGGAATAGGATACGGCCTAACCCTAATTGGATTATTGTCGGTAAGAATTATGTCATGTTCTATGACATCTGTGTGTCCAGGAATGTCAGTGAGAACATCCTGAAATGTTTGTAACATCGACGAGACTTGTCGATGTTCGTCACCAGAAAGATTAGGAGAAACAGAAACGTTTTTCCAAGATTCCGTGGAATGTAATGGAACCACCGGAAGGGGAAGATTGACATCAGAGAAGGTAGCTTCCTCATCCTGTATGACAGACAGGGATGAATAATGACCGTGAGGTGCAGGAGCATCATCCGTTGCCTGGAAAATAGGCAGCAAATAGTCCGGACGTTCGTGAAATTCCGAAAGCATGTTTATGTGGAAAGTTTTATGCTTTCCATCAATATCGACCACATAGTCAACATCGGAAATCCGAGAGACTATTGCATACGGACCTTTCCATGCAATAAGAAGTCTATTTTCCCTACTGGGGAGTAGGACGAATGCTTTGTCACCTGGACAAAGTTGTCGTAGACATCTATTCTTGTTAGCAAACTGTCTTGCCTTCTCTTTAGCAATTTCTGATGAAGCAGTTGCTAGCTTACATGCCTCAATGATCTTTTGTCTAAGAGCAATGACATACTCATATGAGGATTGAGTTTCATCGCTAATATCATCGGCAGTGATGAGATCATGTAATAAAGACATAGGGCCGCGTGGACGCGCGCCAAAGACAAGTTCGAAGGGAGAAAATCCTGTGTGTTCATTAGGGACTTCTCTATAGGCAAAGAGAGCCGCGGGTAAAACCCTGTCCCAATCTTGAGGATGATCTTCAGTTATCTTACCAAGCAAAGTCTTGAGCGTTCTATTCAGACGCTCAACTAACCCATTAGACATAGGATGGTAGATACTACTGAGAGATCGTTCAATATGTAAGGTAGACATTACCTGTGACATAGTGTCAGATATAAGTTGAGTGCCATGGTCTGACAATATTTCTCTGGGGAACCCCAAGCGAGAAAATATCAACCAAAGAGCATCTGCGATATCTGTAGTAGATATGCTCTTAAGAGGAATAGCCTCTGGCCAACGTGTGCACATATCGACACATGTAAGGATAAACTGATGTCCTCTGGCCGACTTGACCTTAAAAGGGCCAATAATATCTATGGCCATTTTCTGAAACGGCCGAATAGGAATGTCAGCAGCCTGGATAGGCGCAGCATGTCGTGGTCCTCTAGATTTGACCTCCTGACATACCTTGCATGATCGGCAGTAAATACGAATGTCCTTATTGACAAAAGGCCAAAAGAAAGCCGCAAGGACTCTCGACTTCGTACGGGCAAAACCCATATGTCCAGCACATTGCGAGTCATGAGCATGTTGCAATATTTGCACTCTCATGCTCTTGGGAACAAGAATTTGCGAATGTGCCGACGTAGTCGAATCTTGTACCATACGTACAAGTACGCCGTTTCTCATTGCAATCCAAGATTTTCTATTTGTATCCTGATTCGGATCACCTTTCTTCGCAAGAATGAAGAATTTTTTTAAAGAAGGATCTTCTTCTTGCAATTTTATGAAAGAGTCACGAGTGATCACTAAGTGACTATCTTGGCTATCAACTTCATTATCACTATTCAGTGAAGTTTCGGGTGTTTGTAGAGCTTGTGCTCTTGTAACTACTGCATTTGTAGCTTGCATGTTATTATCTTCCCAAGCAGCAATCTGCTGTGGGGTACACTCCCTAACTCCGTGAATACGACCAATAATAAGGTCCGCAATAGGATTAGGTAAGAGACAAGCATGCACATCTCCAGTAAAGAAAGGAGTGGCAATGCGAATTACAGCAGTAGGATATTTTTCTAGAGTGCCGCCAAATGTGACACATTTAATAACCCTTCCTGTAGCACAAGATGGATCTACAAGCGATTGTCTAACACCAATAGTGGTGCATCCGGAATCGAAAAGTAGTGAGACCGGAGTATCATTAACAAGACCCTTATGTAGAATTAAAGAACCCCTCCCGTCATGCGCAACAGCAGCAGGAAGAGCGGGAAGTGGGTGACCACAACTCAAAGTAGTTATGGTACCCGGTTCGAATAAAGTACTGCATTGGGGGCATTTGTTTGCTCTCTCAAAGTCAAAAGCAGAACCAGTGACAGCGTCAAAGTTTTTATTATCAACAACATGATTACAGGCTCCCTCAGTTTCCTGTTGTACAGCATTAGCCTGCTGATATCTCTTTTTTTTTGTGTTGAGATCTACCCCGACTATTATTACCTCTGAAGTTATCAGAGTTATTATTATCTCTGCAGTTATTATTGTCTCTATTGTAATTGTTATCCTGGTTCGAATTCCAGTTTCCACGATTACTATCATGTTCACATTGATGCGAACATCTATTTGTTTGGTTCTGAGGTCTTCGACAGGAATAACCTCTATTACCATATCCTCTTTTGAAATGCTTATAATTATTAGGGTGATAGTAACGACCACTATCAGGTTGTCTCCAATTCTTCGAAGAAGAATCACCATGAAATTGGTTTCCATGATTTTGACAGAAATTACCGCTGCTCTTTCTATCAAAATTTTGTTGGAATCTACGAGCAAAGTTTTGACCATACGGAGCTGCCGAAGCAACTGGTAAACCTTCTTTCACCTTAGAGTTACCCATGGTTATGTGTGGGTGTGCAGTTACGTATTGGCAACAGAAATCTTCCATTTCTTTTATTGTTTTAGGTTTACGTTCATGAAGGAAAGCAAGGAAAGACTCATTGACAGACGACATGACTTTGTCTCTAAGTATTAAGTCCATAAGTCCTTCATAAGTTTTTTCCGTCTTAGATAGTTCAACCCATCGTGAGAAAGTAATGCGTATTCTTGCAATAAACTCGGAGAATTCAACTCCATTTTCAGGTAACATGTTTTTAAATTGTAGACGATAGCCGTCTTCGTTAAGCTGATATTTCTTTAACAGAGCGGCCCTGACAACCTCATAATTGTTCTTGTCAGGTTCATCCACCATATTTAATATACTTAGAGCTTTACCTGTCAGTATCCCTGATAACTGATAAACATATTTTGCTTTGTCTATGTTATGAGCTGTACATGCTTGTTCAAATCTGTCCAGATAGAACATTATGTCATCACTGGAAGGACTAAAAGTTGGCAACTTAATCTTAAAAGTATCATTATTAGCCTTACCAGAAGATGAACCCTTGTTTGAATCATTACCATTACTCATGTTCATCAATTTCAATTTTTCCAACTCTAAAGCTAAGACCTTTTCTTCATGTTCCATTTTTGCTTTCTCTTTCCTCTCATCAGATTCTCTCTGTAATCTTCTCTCCTCAGCCTGAGCCTCTATTTGAAGTCTTTCAGCTTCTTTTTCAAGTCTTTTATTTTCAGCCTCTTTTATTCTCAGCCTCTTTTTCAAGTCTTTTATTTTCAGCCTCTTTTTCAAGTCTTTTATTCTCAGCTCTCTTTTTATTTCAGCCTCTTTTTCAAGTCTTTTATTTTCAGCCTCTAGCTGGAGTTTTCTTTCCTCAGCTTCTGATTCCCTTTTTTGTTTTTCCATTTCCATTTGGAATCTTTTTTCATCCACCTGCATCTGCAGTTTCTTTTGTTCAGCTTCCATATGCAGTTTCTTTTGTTCAGCTTCCATTGCTTTATCATATCGAGCAGTTGCAAATTCTTCTAACTTATCACCAGTCTTCCCAAGCAATTTACCCTGCTCAATAAAGTGCTCAAATGTAGACATGTTGTCTAACATATGAGTCCAAAACCTGAAATAATTAACTAATTTATTTCAAACCTAAGTGTAACAAGTCTTAATTAAGCACTTGTATATTCACATCACCTTATATTATCCCAGTCTCTGTGGGAAACAAGTCTCCAATCAAAGAACTTGTATATGAAATATCACCAATCAATTCTTGATCATAAGTGCACTTCTCATTCAATAGTGCACAACACTATTCATCATTCATTTATCATCAGTGTAGTAGTAACAGTGCATTAGCATAGCCCATTAACTAATTACTATAACTGTAAACAATGACTATGTAAACACATGCAGAATGTAAACATTGAAAATGTAAACAATGCAAACAATGTAAACAATAACAATGTAAACAATAACAAAGATCAGCAACAATACAAAAACGTTCGCAGAAATCAACTAAAAATAAAGCAGAAATTAATGAAATATCACAAAAAATGTGACGATATCTACGATAGAATTAAACAAAATACATGACACCACAGTGTATAAACAAAAATGTTGTATGAAACTAAATTATAGACAAGAGTAGGCTAACAAATACAAACAAATCAAAACAAAAACTAAAGAATGCGAAATAATAACGAAAACAATATTAAAACATGTCATCACAGCTAACATAAATAGCAACAGAAGTCGCTTAGCAAATTCCAGTATCGGAAATTTGCAAACCCTACAGAAAACGCTCACAATAGACGACCTCTATGACGTGGCATAATCTAACGGAGACACCACCCAACCGAGAACCCGCTGAAATATAAACATATAAATATACAAATAACATATAGACATATAACATATAGAATGAGATGATACACAGAAGACTCAGCAGAAGTATAAGGGCACAGTTTACATACAAACAGGCCACTTAACTTATAGGCTTCCAATCGTCGAACAGCAGAAAAAACGGATGTCAATCAACGTCCTAAAGAGCGAAGCTCCAACGATGATGGCACATCTGAACTGCTTCCACTGCTAACACGATGGTACTTGAGCTTCTGACATACTGTGTGTTGAGTTGTTTCGGCACTTGACCTTCTAATCCAAAAGTAAGTTGATGGAAATCGGTACTTGGCCTTCTTCAGAAAACAACCCGTTTCAACCGGCACTTGACCTTCACAAAAACGACAGCACTGGAACCTTGACAGCAGCAACTTGCTTGACTTGCGTAAAAGATAACAGCAGTCCGAGTTATCCGGCAACATGTAACAACGCCGGGTACTGTCAAATTCTTGTTTCCGTCAAAAAATTGAAATTTTGACTTTTACCGGGCAACGCCGAGTACTTTGAAAATGGTGAAGATGTTGACTGTATTGAAGAATGTTAATTTCTTGAAGGATGTTGATGAATTCTTGTTGAAAATGAAGTGGGTAAGGGACCCCGTGTTTGCTGGTACCAGAATCAAACCAGCTTATGGCCACCAAATGATGCGTGATGCCATATGATGATGGATGGTATCCGCATGTCTGGTTTTGTGTAGTGTGCAGATGTGTTCAGTCAAACAATGTTCATACAAAAATAACAGGGCAATCCACATAGGACGTCAGTAAACTCACGACGTATAAAGTCAATGATTCTTGAAACAGCCGTTGACGTTTTTCTTCATTATTTATTGTGGACGCCACAGTGACAAAATGGTTACGCGAATATGTAGACACATCAAACAGTCATTATCACAGCAACATTCAATACAGCAATAGACGGTAGACAGCATTACAATGATGAGTCAGATGCATGTTATATTTCATAGTGCTGTAAATGTAGTCAGGTGAAAAACTCCATCCTTTTCTATAACACCCAGGAGATAACCAGATATATGAGATCAGTTCACTCTCCTTAGTCTGACTTCAGCAAGACAGACACGTCTGCCGAAGTATAAATAATGTCCTCAAAAATATCCTCTAGATAATAAAGGTTTTCCAAACCTAGTTCATTTAACAAAGTAGCAAGTAATGGTCCTTGGAACATGCATCAACCGATGCAGTACAATACAGCGACATGTGAGCTGGGAAAAAACATCTCGTGACGACGACTTTCGAAGACAGGCTATGAATCGAAATCGCTCACGACCCAAAATCGATAGAGTTAATGAAAAAGTCAATTTACCTTGCTTTCATGAAATACACAGAAATATCACGCCTCCCGACATGTGGGAAACACTAGAGGTATTATCTCGAATAAACGAAATATCCATTAAGAGGACTACACATCCCTGACAGAACAAAAAATAGCGGAGATCCCCTCTTCAACGAGGCATCTCTTTCGCCATTCAAATCGCTCACTCCACTAGTGGTGGGCGGAAACCGATCGACCAAAAAGCAAGACCAGTCATGCGCAGTCCGGCGCGAAAAATGACCACAGCTCAAAAACTCAACTGCATTCAATACCAACGCGAGAAGACAAATGCTTACCGAGAAAAGCAACTATAAATTTCAAGCAGTTGTTGCCCTTGCGTTATAAAATAGATATTGTAATAAAATGATGTTGCGAGAATTTATCACGCAACAGTTGCCCTGACTACTCCGGAAGTACGTCACATTGTCTGCTAATATTTGGCAGACGATTCTTTGCCGGCGTTGCGTGGCAGATTTGAGCTAGTATTCGTTCTCTTTCGATGTGTATTACTGTGTGTGAGAAGACGTGTTTTTGACGAGCTCCAAAAAGTGTACTCTTGTGATAGAGTCTTTGTGAATTTATATCAGCTAGGTCGTCCTACAGTATGGAGTCTATGCTTGATTATAATTAAATGGACAAGCGAATGCTGAATAGAAAGAAGTGAGTGTGGAACTATTTGATTAAAGATTTCAGTAGTATGCATAAGACATCTTGTCCTTAGTCTACGTGACGATAGACTGGTTTCATGGACTGGCTAGTGAATGCCATTGATTAATATATATATATACATATATATATATATATATATATATATATATATATATATATATATATATATTGTAGGTCTCTTCCTGGATGTAGGACGGTTCGGTTGTTGCGGGATGTTGGAATATAGATCTGTTGGTGTTCTTGATTGGCACTACTGGCAAGGGCGATGCCAGAAAATGTTCAACGCAAAATATATATAGTGAGCCGTGTAACTGAATGGCCAACAAGACAATGTCAACACGGTACAGTGACGACTAGCACGTCAATTAGATTGGAGCCAAGTATTAAAGTTGACGACATAATTTATTGTGCACTGACATGTACATTGACATCACAAAGTCAGACGACGTAGCATCATAATAATGGCATGGCATAAACGTTATGTATTCTGATCAATCATGGCTGATCAATCATGTAGAAGTAGGCATCAACATCAATAGTATAGGTTACAGCATCGGGGCATCACAATTCATTGCATTTTCAATCATGAACTTGATTGAAATCTTATAACGGCCGACCTCTCAAGGACGGCGGTGAACTTCACGGCCAATAATTCTATCATGCCTTTCAATACGGAGCTTGCCTACAACGCCAAGGGTTTTATTGAATAACCCTCAAATATGCACGAAGAATAATCCCGATAATATACGGTCAGGATATGGATCCCACTAGCAACACAACAGGGCGTATGTGTTCAAGTACAGCCAGATTATAATAAAAATGACGAAATTAGCATATTAAGAATATGCAACGAGCCCTGCACTGGCTAACATAGATACTCATTACCAGGAGGTTTATAATCTCTACATGACTGCTTCCCTCAATCCGGCAAGACTTACAAATCGGCTCCGTCTAGAGACAACCGTCTCAGGCCATAGGCATTAAGCATCCCCATTTCATAACGTCCATCTTATTCTCCCTGAGCGCACCCGTTGCGCTTCTGTGTTCAACCTCGTGTCAAATCGCGCGTAGCTAAATAATAATATATATATTCTTAGCTGTGCTAAACATTTAAAATTACGCGCGCAAAAAGAACGCAACAGATACCTTCCACCCATGAGACAAAAAAAAAAGCGAAGCTTTTTTTTTTGATTTAACTTATACCCACGACATCGATCAAGTTCATTTTCACAATTAATGAATAGCATTTAAATGTGAAGGTATGTGTGAATAATAATATGTGAGGTAAAGTTTGGAAAAAAGAAAATAAGATTCCAAATTCAAAACTCAAACAAAAGAAATGACACATAATGTATCAAAATGGTACAAAACAACAAGTTAAGAAGTCGCAATTGAAATAAAGATACTGAAATAAAGTAGAGAAGAATGGAAAGAAATGGTGATAAATGAAGACAGTAATCAAATAGGATGATAAAAGAGAAAATCTCAATCAGTGAACGCAATTAAATTAAGTAGTGTATGTATGCGAATATCTGTAAGAGGAAGAAATAATTAAATAAAATCAACACGAAACACAACATACTCGAAGAAAATAACACAATCCAAAGGATGTGTAGGCAAGATTAGCCACACAGCAAGTACGCTACAATGGTCACATGAATTATGTCTATGTGCCAAAAATTATTAAGCGCGGATGATGCGCGGTTATAAAATAATTAGGGTGTTATGGAATAGCGTATTTCGAGTACTGAAATAATTAAGTGAATATGAATGTCATAGATGTCACCTAAAGTTATGGAAAATTAAAATGTTACCAAGTAATCTATAATGAAAGTAACTTCAATTAATTAAAATGTCAAGAAATCATCACGTAAGCAATGAAGATTGTCTTCAGCTCGTATCGAAGTGAATTAAAATCATGAAACTCTGTGAAAGTTAAATGTCCTGTAATCATTTACGTATCTAATAAGTTCGATTTATGTCAATTTATGTTTCCAGTGGAATAGAAGTAAACTTACACCACAGTTAGTTTTGCACCAACACAATTACTCCTAGTTATTTGAATTGGAAAAACACCAAAATAATGTATTTAAAAATGGTGCGAAGAATGTAATGATATATCCAAAGGTTAGGTTATTAACGGAAAACCCATAGTAGTACGTGTCGGTATAGTTCGTAAGCAATCATTCATAGTGCTGACTTGGTCACGTAGTGGCGTCACAACTTGAGGGGAGCAGAGGCTCGGTAGAGTCAATGTGGTTTCGAGAGAAAAATTCATCCATTGAGGTGTCAGTATTGCGGATGGCTTGAGGAGCGAAAACCAAATTACAGACGATGATAGAGACTCGTGCAAGAATGAAATTCGTGAGGTATGCACTCGTAAGTCCAATAATCGTCCGCAGTAGTGACGAAATGACCCAAAAAAGTTTCAGCAGTAAGCGTAACGACCAAATAAGGGTTAACAATGTGATGTTTATCATAGCCTTAAGTCGTGTAGTTTCAATCCATTGACGATAAAAGTTATGCACATGCACAACTCCGAGTCCCATCATAAATACGTTCCTGTGAATAAAGAAACGAAACGTTCTTTTTGGTAAAAGTATGATATTTTTAACGCAAGAATTTCAATAAATCTTACCGCATGTGGTCTGGTACTTCCTTGACCACTGTTCCATGACCGTTGATCCTTTCTTTAGGAGACACGAAAAGGTAGTAGTGACAGCAGTCAAAACAGTAATGAATGTATTACCGATATAGGAAGAACAAAAATACCAGCGTGAAATGGAAGTCGCGCTGTGAATAATGTGCTGCAGAAAAAAATTGGTCCAAGATAAAACAAGAGGAAACCTGAGTGTACGCAATGATGTAAAGAGTAGACATAAATATAAAAAATGATATCGAAGCCAATAGGAAAAATAAAAATAAGTGTGTAATGACAACTGGATATCACAGACATCGCGTATTATAAAGAAAATACTGAGTTAACTGGCCCATTAAATAAAAAAAAAGTAAATATAGATACTACAAGTGAAGAAATGTGAAACAGCCAAGACATAATAAAACTAAAGAACTGTCAATATGCAAGAGGAAATCAAGTAAACAGGAAGAATTAGCAATTAGCAATAGAGACAAGTTCCAAAAACATACCAGAAAGAAAGAAGAAGCACGCACACAAAACAACTATTAAGTGCGTGGTGCAGAATTTTGCACAAGTTGTACATCTAAAAGATGGTGTGCAAAAATCGAACCATGTTTGAAATGCACAGCTCTGTGAGCGTCATGAAAGTTTTCAAAACGAACAAAAGCTAGCTGATTAAAAGATTTTTGTAGTTCAAACATGCGAACAAACTTAACATTACCGACTCCCTGAAAAAATTTTCGGAGTGCATACCAAGTGGTATGAGACGGAATGTTGCGCACCAGAACAGTGCGATTCAATGTAATATGATCTCGGCCAGATCGCAACTGAGCCCGAGTATCATTTAAATTATTATGTTTAGCGCGTAGTGAGCGCGAAGAGGAATTTGTACGGACATGTAGATTCTTGCATGTCGTAATAGTTGGAAAATCACGGTTGTACTTGTGATTATCATGATGAATATTAATATCATCAACGCGCCGAATAATGTCACGACTCTTACAAGTGAATTTTGTGTCACCTTTGACAACATCATTCACACTATTGGGAATATAAGTCCCCTGAGCATGCTGTATATAACGATTCTCATCGAAATAAATAGAACCAGTGTGAACGATATCGGTCACACTATCATCAAATGGAACAAACTTGTCTGTCCCTGTACGTCTCAGATTCCGCAAGTTTGGAATGTTCTTAACAAACTTTTTAGGCTTCTCATGAAATGAAGTGACTTGATTTTGTTGATTATGGGAAACAATTTTATTTGGGGGCTTAGAATGATACGCTAAACTGTTTGTCACCACGTTTTTACTGTTATCGACATGTCGCCATGACGAACTCCCAGAGGAAGCAGTATAGTTATGACCAGATACACTGGCATCAGGGTGATGTCGAGGAAAGTTGTAACTACCTCTGTATGATATCTTTACTTTGGCAGGTTGTACAGACCTGTTTGTATCACACTTGGGACTACCGGCATGTTGTACAGTAGTATTTCCATTATTAAGATTTGACAATATATTTTTATGTAACACCACATCGAGTAAATCATCAACCCTAGTTTCTTAATTTAACATTTTCTAAATTCTGGATTGAAATCTCTTCACTCTGACTCTTAATTACTGTATTAAGGTTTACAATTTTACTCCTCTCCTCGATGAGTAATGTCTCACAGTTGGCCAACTTATCTTTCTCCATAGTTAATTCCTCTACTCTCTTTTTCTCATCCTTTTCTTTCCTTGCTATCCTTTGTCGTGCCAATTTCTTTAATTTCTTTGTTTGCTGTACCAACATATGTGGTTGCAATCGAGCTACTTCTGAGGTAAGCTCTTGAATTTTAACACACTGTTCATGAATTTTTCTTTGGCAGTCTACAGCATTATCTTGTGAAATTCTCAATGTGAGTTCCTTAACCTCAGACTCCAAAGCTTTATTTTTATCCATGGTAGATTCTAGTGAGGCCTTAGAATTGGTAAGCTCCACTTTCAATTTTCGCAGATCACTTTCAAGTTTGGATTGTATCACATATAATGCACTCTCCTCAGCAATATCCTCCAACAACTGTATCTTTTCCTGACGACACTGTTTGTCGTGTGTTATTTGTTCCTCATGAAAATTGTCGTCGCGTATAGCGCGATATATTTTTTTTCATTACATTACCATGTGGTTCATGGGTGTAATTCACTAAAAACAAACGCAGATCCCTACGCAGTAGTTGTGCCAAGTCCGTCGCAATATTTATATGTGGACTAGAACGAAAATGCCAACTCGCAAAGTCATCCAAATCTGATGCCGCCTGACATAAAAAACGATCCATCACATATTCCTCAAGTTCTGGGCCTTGAAATCCATGATCCCTACCATTCTGGAGCAGCATATCCAATACAGGTATCATGTCATCCGTAGACATTTTTGTCTAATTTATATGAGGTCCACTTACCTAATCAAATATCACTCACTGAAGGAAAAATGTATCCTGTAATTAGCATGTGACAAGTTCCTGTCCAGAGAACTCGTATACCAATTATCATCAATGTCAGAAATATGTTATATTATTACCTAGCCATTAATTATTCATGTATTAAAATCATATAAGTAGAAAATACAAGATGTAGACAATGAGAACAATAGTTACAAAGACAAGATACTAAGGAACAAATGAAAACATTCGCAGAATCAACTGAACAATAAAGTAGAACTAAAAAGGACAATTTTGCAAAGAGCGCAATGACACTGCGATCAAAATGACAAGACAAGTAACAATACAGTGTATAAACATAAAGTGTATATAAAAATAAACGATAGTGAGGTTGAGGGTGACGTTTACGAACAAAATACATCATGCAAATAAGGTACATATAAGAAATTACTACGGTAACAACAATAAAGACTTGACGTAACAGCTAAACAATTACTATTATAAGAAACAAGTAGCGATCAGAACTTCAGCAAGGTTTTTAGCCTTGAACTGGAATTATCGCTCAATTGAAACTTACAAACTAAATCCTACAGAACGTCTGACAAGAGCCCGAATTAGCTTCGAGATGAACCTCGTTTGTCAGATCGGCCTCCCTACCGCCCACGTGAAACATTAAACATAGAACATGCAATACAAATAATATTAGAATGGACATATTAAGAAAGGCTCATCAATAACATGCAACAGTGGTACAGAGTACAAACAATCATTGACCACTTATCTTTTAAAGAAGAAAAAAAATTCCCGGCCCTCGCAAAGCTAGCGATGAAGGTTCTCGGGTGTTGCATGTAGGTGCTTGAATATAGGACGTGATGCAGTCCAACGTTGATCTTTGCTATAGTTTGAACACCGGATCATTAAAGGTCAAGGAGGTTGACCGTTAAGAGACAAGTCGTGTCCTTGAAGTTATAAATTTGCTGTATCAGTTCTCGAAGCATGAGTTCTTGATTACAGAAAAAATTCTTATCCCCTTTGACTGGCCCACCAGATGTTGGAATCTCTTAAATGTAGGATCTGTTAAATGTAGGAAATCTTCGTTTGTTGCGGGATGTTGGAATATAGATCTGTTGGTGTTCTTGATTGGCACTACTGGCAAGGGCGATGCCAGAAAATGTTCAACGCAAAATATATATAGTGAGCCGTGTAACTGAATGGCCAACAAGACAATGTCAACACGGTACAGTGACGACTAGCACGTCAATTAGATTGGAGCCAAGTATTAAAGTTGACGACATAATTTATTGTGCACTGACATGTACATTGACATCACAAAGTCAGACGACGTAGCATCATAATAATGGCATGGCATAAACGTTATGTATTCTGATCAATCATGGCTGATCAATCATGTAGAAGTAGGCATCAACATCAATAGTATAGGTTACAGCATCGGGGCATCACAATTCATTGCATTTTCAATCATGAACTTGATTGAAATCTTATAACGGCCGACCTCTCAAGGACGGCGGTGAACTTCACGGCCAATAATTCTATCATGCCTTTCAATACGGAGCTTGCCTACAACGCCAAGGGTTTTATTGAATAACCCTCAAATATGCACGAAGAATAATCCCGATAATATACGGTCAGGATATGGATCCCACTAGCAACACAACAGGGCGTATGTGTTCAAGTACAGCCAGATTATAATAAAAATGACGAAATTAGCATATTAAGAATATGCAACGAGCCCTGCACTGGCTAACATAGATACTCATTACCAGGAGGTTTATAATCTCTACATGACTGCTTCCCTCAATCCGGCAAAACTTACAAATCGGCTCCGTCTAGAGACAACCGTCTCAGGCCATAGGCATTAAGCATCCCCATTTCATAACGTCCATCTTATTCTCCCTGAGCGCACCCGTTGCGCTTCTGTGTTCAACCTCGTGTCAAATCGCGCGTAGCTAAATAATAATATATATATTCTTAGCTGTGCTAAACATTTAAAATTACGCGCGCAAAAAGAACGCAACAGATATATATATATATTGGATGCAAATATATAAGGAGCTTTGTCCTATATTAAAAGTGAATATGTGTTCTTCAACGTCAAACTGGCCTTATCAAGTTTCTGACTGTTGAAGACTGATTACACGTTCAAAGGCTGTTTAAAAAGTTGGACTTAGAGGCCTGTCACAAAATATACCCTAGACAAGGTGGAAGCCAAGAACCAACTACTTGATGATTTAAAGAAGAACTCGGCGGGGAGAAGATATACTACTAATTCTACCCCAACAATATTTGGGGGCAGCAAGCCGATGATCGTTTGATCTAAAGACTTTTTTTTCATCATTTTTGCTTCAGACGTTCTCATGCAATCGTGTTTCGTTCCAGTTCTGTAAAATGGCTCACATGTCGTCTGCTAGCTTCTGAGAAGGCCATAATACAAGTTCGCTTTGCAGTCCTTTATCTGTTGGAGTAATGAAAGAGCAGTTGTTCAAGAATATTATATCTGCTGCATCCTGATGTATGAAAGCATCAGATTTTCTGCCGAAGATGGCGTATTTTTATGACAACGGTGAATCAAGTGGATTCTGAAACGTGTCAGCTGTTGCAGCGTTGCTAGACCTAGTGAGCGGTCTTTTGTGTCCAGTTCGCATCGGTGCTGGGAGGAACGGACATTGATACTGCGAGGATTTTGAGGCCTGTCAATCAGATAAGTCACGTTTATGTTTCATACAGCGTGTGACTGAATTATCTTTGTTTGCCTGCATTATTTTTTCAGATTTATGTTGCATGTTTTAATGTCGTTGGTGTATTTTATCTGTGGGAGGTAGGAGGGACTTGTGAATCTGTCAATATAGTTTCGACTGGTTGATAGATTCATGAGCGTTCTTTAAAGTTTGGAGTGTGATTGTTTCAAATTGTGGGGCCGGCATTACAAAGCTGTGTGAATCTGTTACTATTGAAATAATCATGACCTATGAGTGTTAGCTGTGAAGTACTGTTAAGTGTACAATTTGTTATTGTGGTCCAGTCCTATATATATTTTTCCTCTTTAGTTGGCTACATTATTGTTTGTTAAACTGTGCTTCTAACCTGGCTACCTTTCGTTTAATAGATGTTATATATGTTGAAAAAAAATTGTGATCTGGAATATGTTCAAGCCCACCTGCTGGCTGAACTTATTAAGTCTATCCGTTTTTTCCTGGAAGTGTTGATGTGAATGTGCTAGTAGTACAATGTCATCTGCATATTCCAGATCTTCCAATGTAGAAAATGTAGTCCATCTTATTCCTCTTAGATTGCCCTCTGTTGTCTGGCGCATCACCCAATCTATGACTGTTAAAAATAGAGTGGTTGATAAGGGGCATCCCTGTCGTACTCCTGTCTTCACCTCAAAGGTTAGGTTGCTCTGCCCAACACTACACGTAAAGTTAACATAGAGGCTTTTTATGATTGACACTGTGCAGCTTGGAATTCCATAAGCCCTCAGTATTTTCCATAAACTGTCCCTATGTATGCTGTCAAAAGCCTTTTCAACATCAACGAAATTAATGTACAGCTGTCTTTGCCATTCTGAGCACTGCTCTATAATGTGAGAGTGAATATATGATCTACACATCTTCTGTTCTTTCTAAATCCTGTTTGTTCTTTCCTCAGTTTGTGGTCTACTGCTTTTGAGATTCTCTGTATAATTATCCTGCCTAGTATTTTGCTGGGAACTGAGAGAAGAGTGATTCCTCTCCAATTATTGCAGTCTGCAAGATCTCCCTTCTTGGGCAATTTGACAATTATTCCTTTGTTCCACTCTGATGGTGTTGTCCCCGTTTTCCAGACTTGTGCAAATAGTGGTTCTATTAGTTCTGCTGCTAGCTCAGGGTCTGTCTTAAATAGCTCTGCATTTAAGTTATCATGGCCAGGAGCTTTTCCGTTCTTTAACCCTTTGATTGCTGTGATAATTTCTTCTTTTCGTGGAATTCTGTATTAACATCTAGATCGTTTTCAGCCTCAGGAACATTCAGTTGTGTCTCTGTTGGTTCCTTGTTCAGAGTTTCTCTGAAGTGCTCTGCCCATCTTGTTTCCTGTCCCTCAGCTGTCGTGATGAGATTTCCTTGCTTATCTCTTACTAATGTAATATTCTTTGAAACTCGTTTTCCGCTGATGAATTTAGTTATTTTGTATACTGTGCTTTGTTCATTTCTCAGTGCTGCCTCTTCTGCCTGTCTTGCAAGATCGTCTAGGAAATTCCTTTTGTTGGCTCGGGTTTGGCGTTTAACTTCCTTGTCCAGCTGACTGTACTGTTCGCTACAACATGCACATGATATAAATGCTGCGGGTCATTTGGGTATCGCAATGACTAAACAGAGAGTTTTGTCTCATTTTTTGGCCTGGTGTGACCAAAGATGTAATGGTTTTTTGTCGCACTTGTTTAGTTTGCCAGAGTGTTGCAACTAAAAGGCTTGGTCATAACGCACCCATTCAAGCAGCAGACATATCCTTGCGTCTATTCGCAAAGATGGCTATTGATCTTATTGGTCCTATCAAAGTCACTTCAGCTAGGGGTCGTAAATTTGTATTAACGTGTATCGATATGTGTACTCGTTGGCCGGAGGCTATCCCATTGACAAAAATTTCCAGTGACGTTATAGCGGATGCTCTATTTTTAATATTCAGCAGACTGGGTTTTCCCGAAAACATACAGTCTGATAATGGATCGCAATTTGTATCGGATGCCATGAACAAATTTATGAACATGTTTGGAATTGAAAGATCACTCATTTCATTATACCACGCTCAATCTAGTGGTAAAATAGAAAGATTTAATAGGACCTTAAAGCGAATGCTCGATAGAGTCACAGCGAAATATCTGCAAGATTGGGATCGAATCTTGCTGGCTGTTCTGTTTGCCTACATAGAAATTCCCAATCAAAGTACAGGATTTTCCTATTTTGAGTTGGTGTATGGTGCAAAGTCATGAGGTCCCATGGTTATTAAAACAACTACTTATTGGTACTAATATGGACAAGGAGGTTCAATCCTCTTATCAATATGTGGTAAATTTACGGCAAAAGATTATTGACGCATGCCAAATAGCAGTGCAGTCGTCGGAAAGGGCAAAATCAAAGGCTCGACTGTGTTTTAATAAAAACAGGAAACTGCGCCAATTATGGCCAGGAGACGAAGCTTTTGTGTTGCTTCCGAACAAGGAAAATAGAGTGCTGATTTCTTGGAAAGGTCCTTACAAAATCATAAACAAATTATCAGATGTCGACTATGTTGTAGATGTGAAAGGAAAAGAAAATTTTTTTTACATTAATATGTTACAACAGTTTCATACTAGACCACCACATCTACGTGTTACCTTTGAAGCTATTGACGAATCTATTGATCGTCGTTCTTCATTGGCAGTAATTCAAGAGGAAACTTCGGACTTTGCTGATGATGGTGAACCTATTCTATCGTTACCTGATATTCATCTGTTGGCGACTGAATCTTGGAAAGATGTTTCCATTGATCCTACTTTGAATTCTAATCAGAAGGATCAGATTTCTAACTTACTACAATCTTTTTCTGATGTGCTCACGGATATTCCTGGGCATACCGATGTCATTCAACATGATATCATGTTAACGTATTTCAGACCATTCAAACTGAAGCCGTACCCTATCCCAATTCATTTGCAATCTCAGGTACAAGATGAGATAAAACAGATGATTAAATTAAACATAATAGAACCGTCCAATTCGCTATATAGCTTTCCTATGGTGTTAATCATGAAAAAGGACAAATCTATAAGAATTTGTATTGAGTTTAGACGGTTAAACGCAGTGTCCATTCGAGACGCGGAACCTCTTCCCGTTCTTGAATCACTTTTTGACAGACTATCTACCGCCACTTTCTTCACTAAGTTGAACTTATCAAAGGGATATTGGCAGGTTCCTTTATCTGACAAATCTAAACCGTACACAGCTTTCACTACACCTTTAGGTTTGTTTCAATTTAACTATATGTCTTTTGGTCTTGTTAACGCTACTCCTAAGTTTGTACGCATGATGCGTAGGCTATTTTCTGATCGTGAGGATTTGATTACCTACATAGAAGATATTTGTTTGTTCCATCATTCTAGGAATGATCATATCAACGGTATTCATTCTTTATTAGATACCTTACGATGTCATAATATTACTGCTCGACCTTCTAAGACTAAAATAGGTTTTTCTGAAATTACCTTTCTCGGTCACAAGGTTGGAGGTGGAGTCTTAAAACCTGAAGATGCTACGGTTTTCCAAAATTCGTAATCTAGATATTCCTCGAACAAAAAAACAAGTTTGAAGTCTTTTGGGTTTGATCAATTTTTACAGGTGATTTCTACCAAATTTTTCTGATTTAACCTCAGTTGTGTCTGCGTTGCTGAAGAAAGACGCAGCAAAGAAAGTGATTTGGACACATGCATGTCATGATGCATTAAACGTGATAAAATATGTGTTCTCGAAATCGCCAATATTGCAATTGCCTGATATTCGATTTCCTTTCATTCTCAGAGTCGATGCCAGCAATGTCGCAATAGGGGGAACACTAATGCAGGAGTTTGAAGGCCACATGCACCCTACAATGTATGTGAGCAGGAAGTTACTTAACCCCCCCACAGAACAAAAGTACCCAATCGTAGAACGAGAGTTGCTAGCTATCGTTTTTGCCTTCAATAAACTTCAAAGATACCTCTTGGGAGCTCACTTCACTCTTGAGACTGATCAACGAGCTTTGGGTTATTTACAGACAGATCGTTTTACTAATCCAAAGGCAGCTAGAGCCAGCCTGGCTTTACAGCCGTACGATTACAGCATTAGATCAATAAAGGGAAATCTCAATGTCGTCACTGACGTGTTGTCTAGATGCATCAAGGACGCTCCTTCATCTATCGCGTCCACAAGTTCAGATGATCAAGATAATGCAATGTAGTCAGAATATCTACATTCCCAGATCCGGTGCTCAAAACATTTCGCATCAAGAACCACGTAATTTGATTAAATCACCAGATTGTACTTTTGTCACGGTGATGTTACAGCAATGCCACCCACACTGCCACATGATGATGCTTAATTATGGATCACTTCATAGCGTGTGACATATCGTTTTACTTCGGACATTGCATAGACACAACATAGTCATCTTCAGATGCACATTTCAACTACCAGTTGTCAAAAAATATATGTACAAATGTTTCGATTGATTCAGTTCAGAACAGTTTTGAAATACACACATTAACAGTCATGAGACTTTATGCTGGACTGTCAAGGGAGACAACTATTAAATGAAGCTCATACCAGGATTTCAAGGGAGTTAACCATGAGATTGATAGGCAACTTTTCTTCGTGATTTCACTTCATAGTTCGCGGACTTATGGATTTTTTATCTTATACTATTAAAGAGACAACAATCATGGACACATTCAAGATGGAATTTCTACATAAAACTTCAAGCACTATATGACTGTGTGCACGGAATGGACTTGACTTTATTGGAAATAACAGCTTTTTCCCACACATGAGTGGAAAAGACATATTGACTTACTATATTAATTAACTTTTCAACACAAAAGAATATTACTTTGACACTTATGAGTTAGACATTAAGGCGCTGTGTACGCTATTATAAAATTAATTCATGATTCGTTGTTCATATTATGTATATGATACAATTTGACATACCATTCACTACCATACAAAACTTTATGTATTTGACAATGTGTAACAGTCAAACATTTTGTGTGTGTGTCAAGTGTTGTCTTACGTCTTTGTTGCTGAGTTATTTGCCGGTTGAAGATCATGTGCTGAGTATAGTTATTTTAGTGATTTCTTGTTCATCGTGCTTGTTTTATCATTACGCGAATTAGGGTGAAGCGTTCATACAACTCAGTAGCATGGTATGAAGAAGTAACATGTAATACTTGAACTCAGCAACATTAATGAAGTAATTAATGCCTTCAGGTTGAGTCCGTAATATTTAATCACATGTACACACAGGATGATCATTTCAAATATGAGCAGAACATAAGTCCGGATAAGTCATGCATAAATTAATCAATAACGTAGACTGCTGGTTTACGTGTCAATGTCCGTTTAAGGATACAATGCAGTATTGTCGTCAGAACATTACAGCTATATGCACGCGCAGATAGACATGGCTACCTGCCGACAGTGAGACTGCGAGTCTGAATATTTCATACGGATTGGACGATTATTCTCCTCCTTCTGAGGATTCTAGTTAAACACTAACCTCCATAAGTTTCCTCTCATATAGAGTTCTAGGACTGACCCTGGTCCATCATAAATGCACATATAAATGGCTATATCATGCCATTGAATTGGAAGGTTAGAAAACGCAGCTATTCAGCTTGGCGGTCAAGTAACAAAGGGTAGCGTCTCCTAGTTACCGACTGTGACCCAAACAACGCTAGACACGTCATAATCGATCGTGTATGGAGCGTTCAATAATTGAAACATCTATCGTAATATATTAAATGTCTTAACCTTTACAATTGCACGTCTGCTAACCTTTAGCAGACGGCGTTAATAACATATACCGTAACAATTCCCTGTACACCGGGGAAAAAAAAATCGATAGATTTTTTTTCAAGATCTATCCGACTTAACAATTTTTCAAAAAAAAATTTAACACAATTGTGACATATGGCCGACGATGTTCTGAGTAGAACCGTGTCGCGGTCATGTCAACTAACTATTTGTCATAGTCATCTAACATTAATCATATTATATATCAATATTATGCATATTATTATATCAACTAAATAAAATGTCTAATGTCAATAGTGAATGATAGAATTAAATTAAAGTAAGGTCTGTCGTATTAGTATGTCATATAGGAATTAATTTGACTAATTAAAATTAAATTAATTAATTAAACTAAGAGTTAAATTATTAAGATTCTAATGTAACGCGATGTTATGAGAGAAGAAAAGACAAATAAGTGAGAAGAAATAGAAAGAAATTCGAATATAAGTTTAACTTAATTGTGTGTGTTAAGTGTTAGTGAATAATAACTATCTAATTTAACTAACTAAATAACGTATAGGTACATTAAAAAAAAATATTAATCTAATACTTGTGTGAGATTTATTTTCTCTTTTCATAATTTCTTCTTTTCATATTTCGTTCTTTTTTTTTTTTTTTTTTTTTTTTTCATTTTTCTCACATTTCATTTTATTGATATTAATTCAATTAAGAAGTTAAGTTAACTAATTAATTAGTATAGGATATGATGATCCATCCGTAGTCCTGATCCTGATGAATTCTTTTAGACAAAGTGTTGAAACATTTACGTCGGACAGAAATGTCAATTATCCTAGGATCCAAGAATTAAGTGCACATAGGATAATAAGTTCGACTTGTCGTCAGATATTGTTCCATGATTGTTCAACGAATATTCATATATTGTGTATGGACGTTAGACGAAGTTTCAATGTCAATATGCATACCTTGATTGTCTTTAGTTCAATTCTGTGATGCATATAGTGTTTATAAATATTAAATTGAAGTCAAGGTTAGTTCCCTTATAGTTGATACTTCGTTCTATCCAATGTAGTGATGATTGACGTATTTTAGGAATGTCAATGTTGATTATTCGTCGTCAATAGGATTACGTGACAAAGCATCCGCCACAATGTTTTCAGTGCCAGGAATATGTTCAATGGAGAATTCAAATGGCTGCAGGATGATCGCGTATCTGGCGAGTTTTGGACTTTTGTGGTTTGATCTACGCAAAGATGCTACAGCACGCTGGTCAGTCTGTATGGTGAATGGAGCACCAAGCAAGAACTTCTCTAGTTTCGTGATTGCCCATATAAGTGATAAAAGTTCCTTGTCCACTGTGGAATACTTTGTTTCTGCCGGCTTTAGCTTTCTTGAAATATATAAGGTAGGATGTAGAACGCCATCATGGTTCTGGAGCAGGCATGCACCGATGCCGTAGTTACTAGCATCTGTTCGTAAGAAAAATCTTTTGGAAGCATCGGGAAGTCTTAAAATTGGTTCATGTGAAAACAAATTTATAATTTTGTTGAAAGTTTCATTGCATATACCAGTCCATGTCACCTTCACCGGCATGTCTTTTTTTAACAATGAAGACAATACAGCCGTGATGGATGACAAGTTTGGTATGAATCTACTGTAATATTGAACAAGTCCTAACAAACTCCTGACCTGTTTCTTCGTCTGAGGAACTGCTATGTTTAGAATTTTGGAGACCGTACTAGGTAACGTTCGGATATATCCCGCTCCAATGATATGTCCCAAAAAGGTTATCTCATTACACGCGATCTGCACCTTTGTAGGTTTAGCAGTTAGATGATAATTCCTTAGAGTGTCGAAAACATATCTAAGTCCCGAAACATGTTCCTCAAACGACGAACTAAACAAGCATATGTCGTCAATATATGTAATAACGTCTGGTCTACCTGATAAAATTTGTCGCATCAGGCGAATGAAGGTAGCTGGCGCATTAACAAGCCCAAAAGGCATCACATTCCACTGGTATAGACCTTGTGGAGTGGAAAATGCGGTGTAGTACTTAGCCTTTTCGGTCAGTGGTATCTGCCAATAACCTTTAGTTAAGTCTATCTTACTAAATATAGTTGCGTTGGATAGACGTGGCAGTAAGTCGTCGATAAGTGGATGTGGTTCGCTGTCAACTATAGTCTTAGCATTTAATTTTCTATAATCAACACATAGTCTGATGTTATTGTCCTTCTTCCGGACAATCACTAATGGAGAAGAGAATGGCGAATTACTAGTCTCAATGATTCCCAGAGACAACATCTGTTCAAGTTCCTTAGTAGTTTTAGCAAGGAAATGTAAAGGAACCGAATAGGGATGTACACGAATAGGTGTATCGTCATTGAGAGTAATGTCATGACTGATAGCCGATGTGCGACCCGGGACGTCGGTCAACACATCTGGATAAGATTGTAATAGATTAGCAATCTGTAGATGCTGTTGCGGTGTAACCGTTGAAGAAATGGTTACATCCCGCCAAGATTCAGTAGGTTGAACTACTGGTACCGGTAACGGTAACTGTACCTCAGGAAAAGAAGATTCTTCTTCCTGGATGACGGATAAGTTAGAATAATAACAAGTAGATACTGTGGTGTCATCTAGTTCATGAAAAATTGACTGTAAGTGTTCAGGACGTGTATGAAATTGCTTGAGCATGTTAATATGAAATATCTTTTTGTGTCCCTTGATATCTAAGACGTAATCAACGTCGGAAATTTTATCAATGACTTTGTAAGGACCATTCCAAGATATCAATAATTTATTGTTATTGTGAGGAAGTAACACATAAGCCTCATCGCCTGGGAATAATTGGCGTAATCGTCGAGACCTATTTTGTAGAGATCGAGCCTTAGCTTTTGCAGCCTCAGAAGAAGCTGTTGCCAACTGGCAAGACTCAATAATGTTCTTCCGAAGATTAATCACATACTCGTAAGATGACTGAGTGTCCTGAGTCATCTCCGCGTCAATTAATAAGTCTTTTATTAGTCCCATAGGACCTCTTGGGGGAGCACCAAAAACTAATTCAAAGGGAGAGAAGCCAGTTTGTTCATGCGGTACCTCCCGATAAGCAAATAGAACAGCTGGGAGTGCTCTGTCCCAGTCATGAGGGTGCTTAACAGTAACCTTATGTAGTAGTTGTTTAAGTGTACGGTTAAGTCTTTCAACTGCACCATTACTCATAGGATGATAAATACTACTTAAATTCCTATCAATGTTCCAGGTTTTCATGACTTCCTTCATGGTGTCAGATATGAACTGTGACCCATGGTCTGATAAAAGTTTTCTAGGAAACCCTATTCTAGAAAAGATGAGATGTAGTGCATCAGCTACATCTGTGGTAGTGGTGGTCTTTAATGGGATAGCTTCTGGCCATCGTGTGCACAAATCAATGCACGTAAGGACGAATCTATGTCCTCTGGCCGATGGTAGCAATGGACCAATAATATCTATGGCCATCTTGTCAAACGGTCTTACTGAGATATCGCAAGCCTGAATAGGCGCCGTGTGAAAAGCTCCACGTGCTTTCACTTCTTGGCATGTAGTACAGGAACGTACATACTGCGAAATATCTCTTGACACTCCTGGCCAAAAGAATGAAGACAGTACTCGAGATCGTGTTCGAGTATATCCCATATGTCCAGCACACTGTGAGTCATGCGCATGTTGAAGAATGTACCGTCTAAAAGTATACGGGACCATAACTTGTTGTTTCATTTGTGATTTGTCATTAAAACATCTAATCAATATGTCATTTTTAATAACAAACCAATGTTTGTTATTATTACCTGAGGATAGATTGTCAACTTTATCAACCAGCTTAAAAAATTTTTTTTAAAGATTTATCCTCTTTTTGTTTAGTTGCAAATGTTTCCCTGTCAATAGGTGAATTGACTACAAACTCCTCTTGGTTGTCTGCATCCATCTTATTATCACTAACTTTCTCCATGAGTTGAGTCTGCGCTCTAGTCGTCACGGCGTTTCCAGTGCATAGGTTATGTTTCTCCCATTCTATGATCTCATCTGGAGTACAATCTTTACTGCCGTGTATACGACCAACCATCAGATCAGCAATAGGCTTTTTTAGCATACATACTTTTACATTCCCTGTGAAAAAGGGTGTTCTAATATGAACAATAGCTGTGGGGTAGAACTCAATAGTTCCACCAAATGTCATGCAGCGTACATATTCTCCTGTCGCACAGCTAGGATGTACCAGCGACTGACGTACACCAATCGTTGTGGATCCTGAATCTCTCAGCACTGAGACGACGGATCCATTAACGATTCCCCTGTTAAAAATTAGTGAGCCTGTTCCATCGTTGACTGCAAGACCTACCTCTGGTGTAATATGTCCGCAGTTAAGCACTGTTTCTTTCGCCTTCTGAAAAATAAGATTGCATTGTTGGCAACTATTTGCCACATTATAATTAATAGCAAAACATGCAGCAGAAGACTGTGTTGTATTATCGTCAAGTGGGACCTGAGCTATAGGGGTAGTATTATTTGTAACTGCCGCCCCTGTATTATGGTTGTACTGAGATGATCCCCGAGAATGAGATCGATTACGAGTATAATTGTTAGAATTATCTCGTCGTCCTCTATAGTAACTATTATCTCGATGTCTCGAGCCATGATTATTACCATTCCAGTTATTGTTATTATTGGGGGTATGTGATCGATTATAATTAGTGTTATGTTGACTATTGTGGTAGTTTGTTTGAGGTGAATAATTTCTATCTCGTGATCTACCTCTGTTGAACTCATTTTTATTGTTGAAATCATTATTATGTCCCTTCTGAAAGTTAACATTGTGATTTCTTTGGAACCTACTTCTGTCTACACTGTGATGTCTTTGTTTGTTATTATGATTGTAGGCCATATTAGACGCCACAGGTAGAGGTTCTCTTAATGAAGAGTTAGAAATGTTCGCATTCGGATGTGCCGAACAGTAGTTTAAAGAAATTTTTTTCCAACTCGTCAATAGTACCTGGTTTACGCTCCTGCAAATATGCAAAGAATGGTTGGCTAACCGAAGATAATACCTTATCCCGTAGTAGTAAATCAACTAATTTGTCGTACGATTTGTTGACTTCTGCCAGTTCAAAACCCATCTATTAAATGTATTGCGTATGTTCGCAATGAATCCTGCAAAATCTTTTGGAGATTCAGGTAAAATTCCCTTAAATTTCAACCTACAGTGTTCCTCGTCCAGGTGAAACCTTCGTAAAAGCAAGGACTTAATAGCACCGTAGTTATTTGCTATTGATGGGTCAGCATTTTGAGAAGCCGTCAATGGTTCTCCAACCAAGAATTCATTTAACTTGAGTACCCATGACTCTTCGGGCAAATGATTTGTTTTGCAAGTCTGTTCAAAACGTGACAGGAATGATGAAAGGTCGTCCACGTTTAAGTTGAAAGTGGGTAATTTAAAGTTGTAGAAATGTTTAGTTTGGCTGGATGACGATCCATTTTGTGCGTTATTATTCTGGTTTGCATCAGCACTTTGTGCTTGTAATCTTGCTGTCTCCAATTTAATACGCGCCAATTCCATTTCTTGTTGTAAAATAATTTCCTCTCGTTTCAATTTATTCTCTTCTTCCTGTCTGGCAATTGCTCTTTGCTCTTCTCTTTCACGTTGAGCAATCTCTCTTAATCTATTTTCCTTGGCAATTTGCTTCATCTCACGTTCTGCTTCCTTTCTTTCACGTTCCTCCTCCTCTTTCTTTAATGCAACCTTTTGTTCCTCTTCCTCTTTCTTTAATGCAGCCTTTTTCTCTGCTTCTTTTCTTTCACGTTCCTCCATTTCTGCTTTATGTTTTTCCAGTTCTGCCTCAGCAAACTGACGAAGTTCTTGAGATTTATAACCATATTCTTTACCAATTTTAACGAAATGGTCTATAGTAAGCATTTTGACTTTTATCTGGTAAGTAATTATTGATAATTACTGATTAAAATAGTCAATAGTAGCTTCAGAGTAATTATTATACTTACTCAACTTAGGAATATTCAATATAAATAATCACAATAGTACTGAACTCTTATGTCTAAGTTCAACTAATAGACAATATTTTGTAACAATATTGTATCTAAGTACTAACTATATCATAAATAGTTATGATATCTGTTAACTATAATGTAATTACATCACACAATTAATCTTAATATCCAATAATGTTGGGCATGATTCCTAGTAATTATATTGTTCAATGTACTAAGTCACTCTCTTAGTACCAGAAAAGTATATTAAATAATATACAATGGGTCTGTTACCTCAAAGGTAGACTATAAGATTATTTTATTTGGTCAATATATATATATATTATATTATTATGCCCTAGGCATCTCTTATAAATTGTAGTGCTAATTTCTTGGACTATCACTGCATAATTATGCAATGTCCCATATTAACCTTAAATATCAGAAAAAATTAATTAAATTAAATTACAAGTGTATTATTGAATATAATATCATATTATTAATGTAGTATTTAATATATATCATGAGGACAAACAAAACAATGATGCAACTAAAGGGTACAAACAATGTCAAGACGCAAACAAGACATTTTCACAATTAAAAATGAATTTATGAACTAAATAAAACAAGCGGAAGTGTCACAAGCCAAATGAAGGGTCAAGGACTGACCCGAGGTCAACTTAATATACAAAGTACACAAAAAAAAAATGAATGCAAAAAATGATGACATCACAGGACTCATAACGGACAAACATTTAACAATTATAAAATAAATTGATAGTAAGAGTAGACTGGACGAAATAGTTAACGAACATGATACAAAACTGAATAAAAATGTGAACTTAGTACAAATAAAATACGCCAGTTATCTACGGAACGGCACAGCTAACACAAACCGTCGAACGATAGCAGATCTGGACAGGCAGTCCACCGGCAAACCTCAATGGGGCTTCCAAAAGTGCAATCGTTTAACTGCCCTAAGACCGACTGAAATCTAGGTGGTCAGCTGTTCGCGACATTCCCCAGAGATTTCAGTTCCCTCCAACCGGCCCGCTAATTAACAACACATTAAAACAACCAAAAAATACATGAAACACATTCAGAAAAAACATGCCTATGCAGGCAAAAGGCATGGACTCAGTATTACTGTTTTCAATGACGACAGTTAAACAACTAGACTTATCTTTTCCGTTGCTTAGATCAGTGCTAGAGGTCGTCAACAGCTAGGCTAAAGCCCCTGACTGTCTGCTCCTGTAGTCCATATCGTGTGTTTGCTTCAAATGGCTCATGTTTCCCCCGGTTAGACTTAGAAAACGGCTTTGGTTTCTCCGACAGTTCACCTACACGACCTTCGGTGACGTCACGTTGTTAGGCATTATAATGAGTACAACGTCATCTTCGACTGGATCATGTGATCGAAACTTGATCGTAAATATTGTGGTTAACATGTGCGTAAGGAACAGAAGTTTGTTTCTTTTTTCTGTCGTTCCCAACAATCGGCCACCACTTTGTTGCTGAGTTATTTGCCGGTTGAAGATCATGTGCTGAGTATAGTTATTTTAGTGATTTCTTGTTCATCGTGCTTGTTTTATCATTACGCGAATTAGGGTGAAGCGTTCATACAACTCAGTAGCATGGTATGAAGAAGTAACATGTAATACTTGAACTCAGCAACATTAATGAAGTAATTAATGCCTTCAGGTTGAGTCCGTAATATTTAATCACATGTACACACAGGATGATCATTTCAAATATGAGCAGAACATAAGTCCGTATAAGTCATGCATAAATTAATCAATAACGTAGACTGCTGGTTTACGTGTCAATGTCCGTTTAAGGATACAATGCAGTATTGTCGTCAGAACATCACAGCTATATGCACGCGCAGATAGACATGGCTACCTGCCGACAGTGAGACTGCGAGTCTGAATATTTCATACGGATTGGACGATTATTCTCCTCCTTCTGAGGATTCTAGTTAAACACTAACCTCCATAAGTTTCCTCTCATATAGAGTTCTAGGACTGACCCTGGTCCATCATAAATGCACATATAAATGGCTATATCATGCCATTGAATTGGAAGGTTAGAAAACGCAGCTATTCAGCTTGGCGGTCAAGTAACAAAGGGTAGCGTCTCCTAGTTACCGACTGTGACCCAAACAACGCTAGACACGTCATAATCGATCGTGTATGGAGCGTTCAATAATTGAAACATCTATCGTAATATATTAAATGTCTTAACCTTTACAATTGCACGTCTGCTAACCTTTAGCAGACGGCGTTAATAACATATACCTACCTTTTGCTCACCTTAGTGGTGGTTTCTCACAATAGCAATAATGACAACGTCGTTGCCATTATTGGCCGGAAGGGGGGGGGGGGGGAGTTGTTATGTGTAAAATCATAACAGGTTTTATCGCACTCGACATGGTTTGTACACATACTTCCTTGTTGATATGCGTTGCCCGGACTACTCCGGAAGTACGTCACATAGTCTGCTAATATTTCGCAGACGATTCTTTGCCGGCGTTGCGTGGCAGATTTGAGCTAGTATTCGTTCTCATTCGCTGTGTATTACTGTGTGTGAGAAGACGTGTTTTTGACGAGCTCCAGAAAGTGTACTCTTGTGATAGAGTCTTAGTGAATTTATATCAGCTAGGTCGTCCTACAGTATTGAGTCTATGCTTGGTTATAATTAAATGGACAAGCGAATGCTGAATAGAAAGAAGTGAGTGTGGAACTATTTCATTAAAGATTTCAGCAGTATGCATAAGACATCTTGTCCTTAGTCTACGTGACGATAGACTGGTTTCATGGACTGGCTAGTGAATGCCATTGAATTATATATATATATATATATATATATATATATATATATATATTGGATGCAAATATATAAGGAGATTCGTCCTATATTAAAAGTGAATATGTGTTCTTCAACGTCAAACTGGCCTTATCAAGTTTCTGACTGTTGAAGACTGATTACACGTTCTAAGGCTGTTTAAAAAGTTGAACTTAGAGGCATGTCACAAAATATACCCTAGACAAGGTGGAAGCCAAGAACCAGCTACTTGATGATTTAAAGAAGAACTCGGCGGGGAGAAGATATACTACTAATTCTACCCCAACACCACCCTTTCCCAATATGCAATTGCGTCCTCTATTTTGGCGATTTCAACATCCAATTCTTTGGTGGTCATCTCCTTAGGCTGAGCTGTATCTTTAGGCATGGCTTCCTGTTCATTAAACAGTCTTCTTTGTTCTTCCATAGCCAGGAGATCCTCGTCACTTTGGGGCTGATCTTGAGTCTCAAGCAGCTCTCTAACATCTTCAGCCTCTACTTCCAGTTCCAGCAGCTGAGCCATTTCCACGACATTTGAAGTGAAGGCCTCCACTGTTTCTTCAAACCCTTCAAAGTCGTCTATTAAGGAGGGAATCAACTTTTTCCAAACGCCTTTCAGATTGGATTCTTCACCTTCGGCCCATGCATCTCTGATAGTTTTGATGCCATCCAGAATATTGAATCTTTTCCAAAAGGCTTTTAATTTATTTTGTTTAGGCCCCTCATCAACATCAGCATCCAGTGCAGCTATGGCCTTGGCAAACGTCCATCTGATATAGTAAGATTTAAATGATGAAATTACTCCTGGGTCCATAAGCTGCAGCAAAGAATTTCGCCGCTTCGAGTTTCGTCGCTTCGCTCTTTCGTCGGTTTTCAATTATAACCACGTTTCCACATTTCGTCGCTTCGCTCTTTCGTAGCATTTCGTCACCACCGCGCGCCATCTTGTTTCTTTCGTCATTCAGTCTTTGAATAGAAGTCGTTCGGTGTGCACCGTTTTTTTGAAATTTTCCGCATTGAATTTCTTATATTTGTTGTTAAACATATTAACACTACTTATTGTTGCGATTAAAATAACCAAACCATTCAAACTATTTTATTTTTGTGATTATACTGTAAACAGTTCATAGCTATTTTTGTAATAACAGTATAAAGACAGTGTTCATATCGTGATTATATTATATACACATACATACGTACACATAGAGCCATTAAATTAATAATTTGCTGAATTACATTCAGCTGGAGGTTCATTAAGTTTAAGTCAAAAATATATTTCTCACAGAAGTTGGCGGAGAAAAGAAAGTTTACAATCAACTTACAAGACGCAGTTGTTGTACTTGCCATTCTAAAGTCCCTGTGAGATTCCCTAAAATAGGGACAGAGAACCCCCTATCTACATATCTGTTTTCGGAAAACCCAACCTTTTCCTGGAATTTCGGCCATTCATGGACCACAACCGCAGAGCAAGGGAGATAACCCACGACATATGTATATATATATATATATATATATATATATATATATATATATATATATATATATATATATATATATATATATATATATATATATATATATATATATATATATATATATATTGGAAATACACATCACAAGTGTAGAAACAAGGAACAACTTCCAGAAACGAAATAAAATAAAGTAAATGTTAAAATTGCCACTAAATAGACGTGACAAGGGAGAGTAAAAATAGCTACTTGCTGCAAAGTTATGTGTTGAGCAATTCGGATCTTAGGCTGAGCTTTAATATTAATGCGACTAACTATTTGATTTAATAAAATAGTCGTTTATTTACTTGATTTTTACGGTTGTTTTTATATAAATCGCATGGACAAAAGTGAAGAAATAAATATTTAATAATAGCAAGTGACTTTTCAATCAGGTTGGGCACAGAATTACAGTTGGTAGCGTGCAGGGGCTAGCCTCGTCGGCTTTGTGCAGGTGTGTCAGTGTCTGTCCCTAGTCGTGGTGTGCGGCGGAACGAACGGAATAATTTGTCTTCTCTTTGGTTACTTTCACAGTTGCCTCCACGGCTGGCGTAGATGTGGATTTTAAAGTTGCTACCAAAGTGAAATGGGTTCATTTTCGATACAAGACAACAGGAGGCTGAGACACTTAGGAGTCATGACCCAAGTGGGCCCGCCCCCCTTAGAGTGTAAAGGAGTATAGGGCCGAAACACTTGTTCGACTGGGGGGACCGCTTCTGGTGATCAGATTGCCTCCTGTTGTATCGCTCTGTATAGAGTTTCCTATCATATATATATATATACAGTCATGCGCCGCTTAACGTCCACGATACGTTCTGTGACATAGGACGTTATGCGATTTGGACGTTGTGCGAACACCATACTTTATACTTAGCAAAGGTGTATGGGATACTGTAGTGTACCTGTATTGACTAAATAGCCAAGATACTGTACACATACAGTACTGTATTTCAGCTAATATACTGTCTTTAAAGGCCTTGAAGCCTGTCATTGACTTGGCCTCCTTATGGATGAAGGTCCTTTCAGGCATTCGTTTCCAGAATAAGGAGGTTTCGTCCATATTAAAAATTTGCTGGGGCAAATAACCTCCCTCTACATTTAAGTTATCTAGGGTTTCGACAAAATCTTCTGCTGCCTTAGCATCAGACCTCGCGGACTCACCACTCACTTTCACATTATGCAGCAAAAAACGTTGTTTGGAGCGCTTGAACCACCCAGAACTATCACTAAACTCGATATTGTAGTCTGGTCCTGCTTTTTCTTTAAGCATTTCAAACATGCTTCGTGCCTTATCAGTGATCGTCAACGTGATGAGAGGGATTCGCTTCTGTGTTTGGTCCTCAATCCAGGTCATTAGCAATTTTTCCATATCTGATATAGGTCCCTCTCGCATTTTCGTAAGGTTTGTAGCTTTCAGGGGAGCCGATCCTTCAACAGCTTGGAGAATTTTTTCTTTGTTCTTAAGGATCGTCGTGACTGTCGCGTGCGACATGCCCAAATCACGAGCTAAGGCATTCACTGGTTTTCCACCTTCGTGATATTTAATTACCTTTTGTTTCACTTCCAAATCGATACTTTTCCTTTGTCTCTTGCTGCTGCTATCACTAGAACTGGTTTTGCTGCGTTTGGGAGCCATGATGCACTTCACGGTAATGTATTTTCGAAAGTTCACATTAAAATAACGATAGTAAGTACAGTACAGTACATACATAGGCTAGTAACATAGACGTTTATTATATCAAGACATATGTACTGTATTATAGGTTATATATGTACTGTTCCATCATTATACGCCTGGCATCGCAATCGCTTTGTACTGTATACAAGAGACATGAGATACACGTGTTGCGTGCGGGAAGCTGTTGCTTTCGCTACGTCCGGTTACGTCCACTTCGTCTTGTTCTCCGATCGAGATTTCTGAACTCTATTGTAACCTTATGGCACCACGGACGTGTATGCGGTCGGACGTTGTCCGAACGGACGTTATGCGGCTCATAACTGTATATATATAGTGACCTTGTTATCAGTTCTACATTAGTGATCTTGTCATCAGTTTCACATTAATGATCTAGTCATCAGTTCCACATTAGTGATCTTGTCATCAGTTCTGCATTAGTGATCTTGTCATCAGTTCCACATTAGTAGTAGGGTATGCGCAACTTAGGTATTATTATGGAGGAGCAGATGGAGGAGCTATGGAGGAGCATGACTTTTATATAGCAAAAACGCCTGGAGGAGCATGACTTTTATATAAGGAATTGAGGAGGAGGAGGAGCAAGATGGCGGACTTGAGATAACAAGAAGAGGGTATATGGGGCAAGATGGTGGACTTGAGATAACAAGGGGAGATAACTAGGTTGTTGTATTGCATGACTTTTTATATAAGGAAATACTCATTGCGCAGGTGGAGCATCAGGCGGAGGGTGATGACTTTTTATAAAAGGAAATACTCAGTGTGCAGGTGGAGCATCAGGTGTTGGTGCATGACTTTTTATATAAGGAAATACTCATTGCGCAGGTGGAGCATCAGGCGGAGGGTGATGACTTTTTATATAAGAAAATACTCATTGCGCAGGTGGAGCAGCATGTGTTGGTGCATGACTTTTTATATAAGGAAATACTCAGTGTGGAGGTGGAGCATCAGGCGGAGGGTGATGACTTTTTATATAAGGAAATACTCAGTGTGCAGGTGGAGCATCAGGCGGAGGGTGATGACTTTTTATATAAGAAAAATACTCATTGCGCAGGTGGAGCAGCAGGTGTTGGTGCATGACTTTTTATATAAGGAAATACTCAGTGTGGAGGTGGAGCATCAGGCGGAGGGTGATGACTTTTTATATAAGGAAATACTCATTGTGCAGGTGGAGCATCAGGTGTTGGTGCATGACTTTTTATAAAACATGGCGGACTTGAGATAACAAGAAGAGGTTATATGGCGCAAGATGGTGGGATGACTTTTTATATAAGGAATTGATTAGGAGGAGAGGAGGAGGACTGTTAAGGTCAAAGGGGGAGTGATACGTACTATACTGATTATACAGTGTGAATTCAGGGTTGTCGCACTTGTTAGCTTGTTTAATTGTGAGTTGTTTAAACATTTATATGTTAGAAAACAGAGTGTACAGAAAGCGTGTGAGCGCTGGTCATGTAGTTATTCTGTACTGGTTTCGGCCGGCTGTGAATAGCTCACGGGGAGTCCGTGAACAGCCGAGTCCGGTGTCTGTTTGTGCGGGAGATGTGTCATCCCGTGACAGTCTAAGTTGGGCGGTTGACTGGAGTCAGCCCTGTATCTTGTGTGTGTTCCCAAGGGTAGTGTAAGGGAACGATATTTGGCCATTTTTCGAGGTGTACTAGTACTTGCCTATTTAGGTGTGTTTATCTGCAGATAAGATGTGATAAATCTGCAGATAAGATGAGATAAGATGAGATAAGAGAAGATAAGGTGTACTTTATGTTAAGGACATGTTCTGAGGCCTTGGTGTATACAGGCCGATGTTTTGGGATCATGTTTACCTCCCTGATAGATTTCTATTGTGCAGGAACGGCGCTAGGAGATAGTTAGGCCATTGTTCCTTATGAAGGGAGAGTTATCGAAAAGATTATAAGGCCAGGAGTTGTGTAGGCCAGATTACTTATAGACTACAGAGAGGACAGTCTTTTGAGTATATATAGATTTAAGCCTGGGTGGCGTTTTGTAACTGCAGTGTCAGCAGTCGTTCTGGTGGAACATTAGAACTGCTAGGATATATAGTTTCAAGCCTGTATGGCGTTTTTTGTTAACTGCAGGGGTATGCAGTCGTTGAGGGAGTCCTATAGATGTACGCCTGTGTGGCGGGTTTTGTAACTGCAGTGTCAGCAGTCGTTCTGGTGAATTTACTGATGTAACATTAGAACTGCGATGTAAACAGGGTTTACATCATACTGAACAGCTGTAACATTCTGCGCAATTGATTATTATTGATTTTTGTGTATCCTGTTGTACCTGTGTAGTGTATCGTATCGGATTGATGTTGCTGTGTGAATAAATCATGTGCTGTCAATTGGAAATGAACACTAGTCTGATTCGTTGATCTATGCTTGACAGTACAGGGTGAGTGACTGTACCTTTAATACCACTCACTATAGACTTTATACACAGGGACAATGCAGAGCTAACCTATTTATCATCTGCTCTGTGTGGGCGCATGTACTACAATCAGTCTAATCACATCAAGAGGGATATAATTTATCACCTTTGTATATACCAAGATGCCAGTCTTTATCAGTGGTGGGCCAACCTTTCGGGCGTAATGACCACGAATTCGCGTTATAAGAGCATCAGACTTTATCAGTATCATGGTAAGGTTATAAGAGCAATGAATAGCCCTATGTGGGCGTGACTTGGATTTATAACGCCTTTTCTTACTTCTACATTGTTAAGAAACAAAGGCGAATCTTCTACAATTTTTTGTGTTGATCGTGACCTGTAATCGGCAACGCCTCTACAATACACAGACAGTTGTGTGTCACTCATGACCTTTAATCGGTGACACGGTGAAGCGTCTTGTGTTTACATGCCTCCATATGACATTTTCGCAACGTTTCCAGTTCTACGTTTCGGAGTGAAATTTTCAAGTAAACTTTGACATGGTTATGGCGACCTGTCCTGATTCATCATCATCAGCGATATCTGCATTATGAGAATTACAGTATGTTCCAGTTTTATATGCAAGTGCGAAATATCAAGTAGCTCTTTCCAACAAGAGTGACAGACAGTGTACCTTCGCGACGACAGAGGGAACAAGTGGGTAACTTGCGCTGTTTCCAGTTTCCAGTGCTGTGTACGATCACATAGCATACTGTTTCCAGTTTCCTATGCTGTGTATGACAACATAGCATGCTGTGTCAGGGTGTAGTGAGAGTTGACATGGGACTCTGCTTATGTTGTGTCATCTTTGATGTTGATGCCCATCGATTGTAACGGGAAAAGAAGGAACTTTGCTATTTGCAAGATAAGTGGTTGTGTTGTTGTGAAAACTGTATTTATGTATGCATGCTATCAAGTCTTCTCATATCACACATTATATATTCTATTAACTGTTTAGTATAGGTTTTAGTGCATAATAATTGAGAATTGAAATATTTATTGTGTGAGGTGGAAATTAATTATCTAAATTTCCAGGGACATAAACTTATTATAATTAATTTTGATATGGATGCTAAGTGGTGTGATGTAGATCCTACAGATATAAGACCTATGTTGGAGTATGCATTGGTGGTAGGAAGAGATAAAAAGGGATTGAGAGGCCCACGACTTGGAGCATGGGTGATGGAGGATTTTTTGATTAATGTGTCAGCATCCCTAGAGTCATTTGCTGAACATAACTTTAAGTTAGTTTGTAATTTTGTAATGGCTAGGGATTTGGTTGATTTGCTACGGCACATTCGTGTGTTTGTGCAACAATATATAGAGATTGAACACGGACAGATTGTGCAAGGTATATCCAAAATAATCCACTACGGTGTTTCTGACCTGCATAAAAGGGAGTTGAATATTGAGAAACAAACAAAAGTAAACAAACAGAGTGCTTTAAAGGAAAGTGATAAGTTTTTACAAGATGATGCTGAAAAGAAAAAATTACAAGAAACAGTGTCTAGGCTCACAAGTGAGTTACAGAAATCAAACTTGGATCTTGCTAATGTAACAACAGCATTAGACTCTGCGTGCATTAGAGTAAAAGATTTGGAAGTTCAGATAGAACATATGAATAGCGTAATGGGTAATCTCACTCGAGAAATTCAAGAGAAGAATGATATTTGTGAGAAATTAAAAGTTCAAACCAAGAAATGTGAAAACTTATGTAATGAAACACTTACTGGCTTATTGTGTGACAATGTGATTGTTAGTCACCGACTTAAAGAAAAGTATTTTGTACCTCCCGAGAATGTTAATGAGCTTGGGAATGGCCAGAATAGTAACACTAAGGAACTTCAGATGGATTTAACACAGTTGAGTGCTAATGAAGAAAAGGATGATAAGGAGAGATTAGAAGAGTTAACGATGTACAAAAGGAAAATGACTGATATTGAGAAATTACTCATGCAGGAGAAGAGTAAGCTTTTAACATCGAATGACTTAATTAAGAAACAAACTGAAGACATCTCACTTAGAAATGCTGAGATTAGTGATCTGAGAAATAGAGTTTATGGTTTGGTAGATGTGGTTTTAGGTATTAAGGGTTTGTCTACTGTCAATGTTGACAAAGGTAGACATAATGTTTATCACCAAATAAAACAAGCAAGAAGCCAGCCCTTTACACAAGCTGAGACGAAAGTCGAACATGATGGACGGAGATCACTACTTGGCAAATACAATTTCCCACGTACTACTTCTGGTAACATTACTGACTCGTGGCGTCAGGCCAGCAAAGATAATTCTGCTATAACAGTCAGTTCTATAGATTGCAAAAAAAAATGGAGATAAATTTCAAGGCAGATCTAAAAAGACCAACCATTATTCTGATTATGGAAATACTGATAAACAGATAATAAGGGACAAAGCTATTAGTAAGACTTGTACCCAAAATAAAACTCAACATGTTGATAACCATAAGAATTTTGTTATCACTGGTACTGATCAATTTAGTAAGAATATTGTTACAAAGGAGAATAAAAACAGTTTTGGTGAAAGAAATAACTACAATAAAGGTTATCAGCCTTATAATGATGGTTCTAGAACACAACAAAATCCATCGGTTAGATATTTTTATAGAAGTAGAAATACTAATCATAGTAATGTTGCACAACAAAAGAACAAACTTGGTTATAGACAAGGTAACAGTAAGGGTATTGTTTCAAATACTACTGCTTGTTATGCATTTTGAGTTCTAGAGAATATCTCGTTGTGTAAGTAGGATTTTATTTCAGCCTACTGTTGTGATGACCTTCATTTCTGTCAGGATGTCTTATCCTTCTGTGTTATCTGCTATGTGACGAGGAAATGATGGCATCATATGGAAACCAGACGTTTTCACTGCCACACGTTTGGGTAAATGTAAGACTAACTTTCCGTTTTACTTCAATAAATCTCACAAGTTGATTGAAATAGACATTTTCATTTATATTTTCCCACAGTATTCGGCTTGTTAAGAATCTTCGCACCGAAGTTATTTTTTACTGTGAGAGGAATGTGGGTCAACCTGTGACCAGGTGTCTAGTCAAGCGAAACCCAGCCAGCCTGTTGACACGGTGTTGTATGACATCGCCCCGTGCGGTTTTACAGAATGCTATCGAGGACCGCGGATTTGTGACCTATTTATTTTTTTTGTTTGTTTAGGAGTTAGTTTAAGATTGCTATAGTGTTTTTTACACTTAATTTATTTTTTGGTTAATGAATTACTGTATTGTATAGTAACTTACATTACATAATGTCTTAGGTATTGTGTATGTTCATATGTATGCACTGTTGTGACTGTCATTATTTACATGATTGTTTTGTTGATAAACATTGCATGTGATATGATTGCAATGAAATTATGACATATCACTTTGTAGTGACTTATCTTTAATTTTTGTAACGAGATTGTGGATTTGTGATTTTTTTTTTCATACGCTAGTCGGAAGACTATTCCAATTAGACCATATTATGTATGACCATAGGTGCTACGTTGTGAAGTTTGAAGCAATGATAGTTGATTCATCAAACATTGATATGTTTTGCAGCGTTGATTCTTAGGAAAATTTTGCATTTGATGAGATTGCCAGCCCTATGCACAAACTCATTAGCGTCGAATATGCGTTAGTTGTTTCAGAGAGTCTTGTTATTCATTAAATTTATTTTTTTCTTTTCTTATATTCTGGTGCTATGTCTAATTAATATTACCATATACAGAGGTTATATGTATTAACTATTGTGTTGTGAAATGTAATTTTGAAACTAAACTTGTATGTGTTATTTATGTTTTTGTATTTGTATTTGTAAACATATTTTGAAACATTGGTTTTTGATATTTTTTTTGCCATGTGTTTTTTTTTTCTGCTGAGTTCTGTTTAAACTAGTATGTGTTTATTATGAGTCTACTTAAGTATTGGAATTCTTTTTTGTTAGATGTCATTCATTTGGTTAAAGATGATTTCATTTTGGTATATTAGTTATAGATTTAATCTAGAAAACAATTAACATACTATTTTTATTTAACTTAGCTTTAAAGAAACTTTTTTGTACTGTAATTTTTTTTTTTGGAAATGTATTTTTCTTTGACATTGTTATATTTTTTCTGCGCCAAAGCGCTTAATTAGGTGTAATAATATATGTTGATATTCCATTTAAAATAGTAATTTTTGTTTTGTTTTGAGATTGTGATAATTTTATATATCGCACTTTTTTGTGTGATGTCTGTGATAAATCATTTTAGTTATGTATAAGTTTTGTAATTTAGCTAAAATTATTTATTATGCGTTAGTTACTTGGATTGTTGTTGGGATGTATTGTTGTCGTTTTTCTATGCATTCATTATTTTGTATTTCCTTCTGCCTTTTTGGATGATTCTTCGTTTCACTCCATTTCTTTGAAAGCGGTCTATACTTGGGTTATGCTTCCATGTTTCATCTGAATGTTACTTGATACTATTTGTATACGTTTACTTCTTACACTTCTTATACTTCCATACTTTGTATTCTTACGTATGGTAATATGGATTAGTATATGTAATTATTAGTGACAGTTCTATGTATTTCATGCAGGAATTGATTAGCTCAATTATTACTATTAGGTATTATGAATCTTTTCTTCCTATTTCGATTTCTTTGTTGATTTTCTGTGCTGATCATGCTTCTTTTGTTTGATCTTGACTTTACTTTCTATTTATTGTGTCATGTTTGGTCTACAGTAATAATACCTAACTTTGTTTGTAAATGATTATTTCGGTGTATTTAGCAGATTATTATGGGTAATTTGTTTATTGTACACTTGCTTTATTATTTGGCGATGTATTATTTTGACCTTATCATAAGGCTATTGTTGTAAGCATATATTAGAGCTTAGCCGACCCCTCATTTGTCGGTGATGTAGTTTTTTCAAAAAAATGATAAATCATTTTTTTCTCCGGACCGGGTGGTAACTGTTAAGGTCAAAGGGGGAGGGGAGTGATACGTAACCCCCCCCCCCCCCCCCCCCCCCCCCCCCCCCCCCCCCCCCCCCCCCCCCCCCCCCCCCCCCCCCCCCCCCCCCGTACTATACTGATTATACAGTGTGAATTCAGGGTTGTCGCACTTGTTAGCTTGTTTAATTGTGAGTTGTTTAAACATTTATATGTTAGAAAACAGAGTGTACAGAAAGCGTGTGAGCGCTGGTCATGTAGTTATTCTGTACTGGTTTCGGCCGGCTGTGAATAGCTCACGGGGAGTCCGTGAACAGCCGAGTCCGGTGTCTGTTTGTGCGGGAGATGTGTCATCCCGTGACAGTCTAAGTTGGGCGGTTGACTGGAGTCAGCCCTGTACCTTGTGTGTGTTCCCAAGGGTAGTGTAAGGGAACGATATTTGGCCATTTTTCGAGGTGTACTAGTACTTGCCTATTTAGGTGTGTTTATCTGCAGATAAGATGTGATAAATCTGCAGATAAGATGAGATAAGATGAGATAAGAGAAGATAAGGTGTACTTTATGTTAAGGACATGTTCTGAGGCCTTGATGTATACAGGCCGATGTTTTGGGATCATGTTTACCTCCCTGATAGATTTCTATTGTGCAGGAACGGCGCTAGGAGATAGTTAGGCCATTGTTCCTTATGAAGGGAGAGTTATCGAAAAGATTATAAGGCCAGGAGTTGTGTAGGCCAGATTACTTATAGACTACAGAGCGGACAGTCTTTTGAGTATATATAGATTTAAGCCTGGGTGGCGTTTTGTAACTGCAGTGTCAGCAGTCGTTCTGGTGGAACATTAGAACTGCTAGGATATATAGATTCAAGCCTGTATGGCGTTTTGTTAACTGCAGGGGTATGCAGTCGTTGAGGGAGTCCTATAGATGTACGCCTGTGTGGCGGGTTTTGTAACTGCGGTGTCAGCAGTCGTTCTGGTGAATTTACTGATGTAACATTAGAACTGCGATGTAAACAGGGTTTACATCATACTGAACAGCTGTAACATTCTGCGCAATTGATTATTATTGATTTTAGTGTATCCTGTTGTAACCTGTGTATGTGTATCGTATCGGATTGATGTTGCTGTGAGTGAATAAAATCATGTGCTGTCAATTGGAAATGAATCACAATCTAGTCTGATTCGTTGATCTATGCTTGACAGTACAGGGTGAGTGACTGTACCTTTCATACCACTCGACTATAGACTTTAATACACAGGGCCGACAATGCAGAGCTAACCTATTTTATCATCTGCTCTGTGTGGGCGCATGTACTACAATCAGTCTAATCACATCAAGAGGGATTATACACCATTTATCACCAGTATTGTATATACAAAGAATATCAGTCCTTATCAAGGACCATGATTACTTTTTATTATAGAGATATGGTTTAGATATAACAAGAAGACGTTATATTATATAAAATAGACATATATATTAATTTTTCTGCAGGGAGTGATAATATTTATTATTAATTATTATCTTTATTATTAATTTATATTATATAATTTTTTTTTTAATTATATATTTATTATTATTTTATATTTTATTTTTAGGGGGGGGGGGGGGGGGGGGGGGGGGCTTATATTATAATTTATTTACTATTTAATTCGCTAATTAATTTTTTATTTATTTAAATAATTTTTATTATTTATTTATTTTAATATGATTTTATTTTTATTATATGTAAATTTAAAATTATAGTTATATATTAAAATCCTTTATAATTAATTAATTTTTAGCTTTCATTATATATATTATAATGATAAAAAATTAATATTATTGTAATTATTAATTTTATTTATGCCCCATAATTATTTATTATTCCCATTTTTTTATTAAATCATTTTTTATGATTTATTTACGAGTGACCTATGGACTTTTTTATATAGATATATGTTTAGATAACAAAAAGACGTTATTTTTATAGACATATATTAATTCCTGCAGGATGAATGCAAGGGCGCCAAGATGGCGGGATGACTTTTTATATAAGGGAAATGTTATGGCGCTTTGTGGTGGCGCATGACTTTTATATAGCACTATATTAGTTCGCTAATAGTGTGTGTGACGTACGTCTAGTTTGACAAGTGAATTCTCCCTGATATGATGGATGATTTAAAGGGACTTTTAGCTTTTCATAACATTAGAACCCCTGAACATTTGTTGTAACTTTTCGTTTGCCAGAACTCATTCCACCGGGACTCATTTAGTATGCGGCACGAGATCAAAGAGACAGACTGAGGGATTTCAGGGGAGACTATCGGCGTTATCAAAGACAGTAGTGGTCCCTGCTACGAAACGCAGTTGCTTGCCGCTATTTTCGCGTCTCGGTGTCAATCGCAGAACCGCGAAACTTTTGAAAAGCCGAAAACGGGTCCAGCAGCGAGCGGATACGAAGACCAGGGCGGCTTCTTCCCTTGATTTGCGGTCAGACCCCAAAAGTTCTGATCAAATAAGACTGTTCAAGTTAATCGATGTCCCACTCAACTTACCATTTCCTATATAGGCTAAATAGACCATGAAGACCAAAGACAACGATAATCACATCGCTGGTGCCAGCATTCACCTTTAACAGAAGCTACTAAGCTTTAAATTGACAATCTTGATATATAATATTATTTTCCCCCTGATAGTTTATATATATATTATGCAGGGTGGATTCTCTATTCTGGAGGCAAAGAAGACAAGAGCGGAAATATATAAATGTGTAAAGTTGATCATCAGTGTGTCTAGTTTTCAAGTCATTCTATTTTCCAACCTAATGGAGTTTTGTGTTAATTTTAAAATCTATTAAATTAAAAAACCATCTCAATATTTTCCAAGGTTTAAATATAATGATTCTACAGTCTAAATATATTATTTCAAAAGATACATTAGAGTGCTTCAATTAACTTTTAAAGTCGCGCAAGGCAGTTTATAATTAATAAAATTCAGAGGTATCAAGTCCCTGAGTTTTTCAATTAGAACGTGTGGTTTTTAAAAACCGCCCTAGCATCACTTCGCGCATGTGTATCTAATTAATACATAATTAAATAACTCGAGTGTATTATAGGCCTAACACGGGTAATTTAATCGCGCTTTGGATTTATCGGTATGTTACATGTCCTTCTTATTTCTTTCAACACAGAAGTGATCGAAACGCTGCGGTCGGCGCGCGTGCGAGCAGGAGAGGCGAGGAGAAAAGAAATAAAGAAATCATTCCGATAAACTTCCAGTACATATTTAAAGAAACATTCTTTTTTAAAAATAATAATCTTGAGTGGCGGTCCCCTTGCGACCTAGCTTTCAGAATTAAATGAAAATAAAGCCTCACCCAAGAACCATTTTAAAGAATAATCATTAAAATTAAACCTTACAAACACCTGGTAAGATAAACTGGAAGGTAATCAACCCCGCCAGTAGCGATAACTCATATTTTACTGTTTAACTGTGAGAGAGTAAACATATTTTTCCCTGACTTGTGACTGACGCCTAGTGTTTTTTTTTTTTTTTTTTTTCCCCGCCTCAATGTGGAATTTTAATAAAACTAAGTCATCAACGCATTGAAAGGAATTATTAAAATAAATATAACCATGAAGCGGCGGACGGATTAAAAGAGACCACTTCATTTTCACTGCACGAACCCTGTGGCCGAACTCTGTGGTTAAAGTGCCCACGCCCATTGACCCTCCTTTTTACTATATAATAATACAAAACACTAAGCCTCGAACTCTTAGCCTTCAAGCAGTTCTTGCGATAAGTGAGAATGATTTGTTAACCGAACAAAAAACCCTCCCCTCCGCAAACATCTGTCTGGGGCGGGAACAACGAAAGGACCTAACACAGATTTCATATGTCAAAACAGGATTTACTTTGCTGTTTGTATATACATACTTAATTAATATGGATCGTCTGAGGCTGGCAATTCGGTAAGGTGTGGTGAGTACATTAGATGAGTGGATTCCTCCACGCGTGTGTATGAATGACGAGGCAATTTAATCAATATTTTTCCTTGTGGTACAATCCCTGTTGTCTATACCTTTCCTTGCCTAGTAATATTAATTTTTATCTGTATTCCCTGCATTGTTTCCTTTAAAAAGGGGGAGTTTGATAAATTGGTTTTAACCCTCTGTTTTAAAAAAAAAAAAAAAAAAAAAAAAAACAAAAAAAACAAAAAAAAAAAAAAAAAAAAAAAAAAACCCCCCCCCCCCCCAAAAAAATAAAAAAAACCAAAACCCCAAAAAAAAACCAAAAAAAAAATAAAAAAAAAAAACAAAAAACCCCCCCCCCTCCTTTCGTCTTCCATTTTTGCTTAGTAAAGGGAAGACCAATGGGAAGAACAAGTTATTTTTTTTTTTTTTTTTTTTTTGTTTTTTTTCTTCTCCTTTTTTTTCCTATCACCTATACCTCCTTTGTAACCCCCTCTTTTTTCAGATAATTAAACTTCATAACACTGTTAGGGTTAACGTACCTGTATGTTCCTGAATTATCTATCTCTGACTGGGTTTTGATCTTTGTCTAATATGCGGGAAGGGCTTAGAGGGGTCGATAAAACC